>JABFQM010000792.1:0-28676 GCA_022816865.1 Zelostemma sp. ZL-2020
TCTCCTCTGTTCGGGAACACCCAAACATCACACGACAATGGCCCCCGGAATGGGCGACAGCTGTCTAACGCTCGCGCGCTCTTGCTCACGACTCTCTCTTCTGCGTGGATTTTTCAATATAAAAAAAAAAGCGCGGGAAGAATGGACGAGGAATGTCTTCGTTCGTTTTGGTTCGTGCGGTTTCATCCAGTCGCGAAATTGATCGACGACGAATTAGGGAAGTAACGCGCGTTAAAAGACGCAGCTGACGCGAAGAAGCGAGAAAAAAAGTAAAAATGTAAAGATCGGCGATAACTCAAAATACAGCTGGAGCCGAAGGGGCCGTTTGCGGTTAGGCAGAGCGCGCGTAGCAGTGAGTCGGGAGGAGAAAAAGATTGGTAGGCGTGATTGCGATGCTGCGGGAGTCTCCGGACATATTTTGACTGGGACGACCGTAATTTGGCTTGCATTGTTGGCGGCCATTGTAACGAGAGCCTCGACGAAACGTATGGGCGAGGCGACACCGAGTCCTCCTGAGGTTACACAAAAAAAGAGCGATGAAAAAAGGATATTTGTTTTCGTTTGTTGGTGCCACCGCGCGATTGTCACGTCTCACTTCTCGGGCCCATCTCCAAGACACGGATTCGAGAACGAAAAAAAGCACAATGGCGAATACAAATTTTGCCCCCGCTGAACGAAACAGTCTCATTGTCGATCGTGTCATCACGGGAGTCCTCGAAAAATTTCGATTCATTCTCGAGATGCCGTACTAAATTTTCGACAAATTCAGAAAGCTGCGCGCGCGAGCACACGAGATTCCGGGAATGCGTTTTTTACGAGCTGGCTCCGCGGCGTCGTCGACCCGTGCATAACGAGGCCATCCTCGGAAATCCTCGAGAGGTCTCTCCTCGTACCGCTTATTCCGAGGAAGAGATTACCATTCATATACGCGAGATTTCGTTGAGCGCCTTGCGTTATCGCGCGTGTTGCCCCACGCACGAGATGCGCATCTCTTTCCGAGTATTCTTCATTTCCCCGCCATTTTCCGACTCCGAGTCTCCGGCCCCTGTGCTATAACAACTCTTTTTCGAGTTCATCACGCGACTCGACATTCTCCAAGAAAAATTACTAAATCCTCCCTAATTCGGTTCATTTTACCCAGCGTTACATTGTGGATTCTTCATTTTTCACGCTGTTTATATACACGAGCGCGAATCAGAGAAACGCTCGAGTTTTTTGTTCGCTCGGAACGCGAAGACGCGTATCAGGAGAGAATCGCGGTCGTTACATTATCGCCGCTGTCGCGAGACGAAGAGGAAGAGGCTTGTTGTTTCGCAAACGCGTCACCCACGCCTTTTTTGATAAACTTCCGACAGACTCTTGGAGGAAGAGCGGAACCTCGGGATAAATAGTAAATGAAAAACGGGAGCTCTCCGACGAATCGCGTCCGTATGCAGATTCCCGCATCTCTCGTTCTCGGGTTGCCCGGCGCTCCCAGAAGCCGACAATGCGTTCATTCACGAGCCCGAGTACGCACACCGAGGCCGCGCATTATTGAATTCAACAGGGGCTGAATGCTATCTATATTATTTAAAGGGTTAGGAGAGGGCCCCGGACTACGCTGTTTGCCGTAGATCGAAAGATTATCTCTCGTATCTGCGTGTCGCCGAAAAGCAAAGAAGCAAAGTGCTGCTGCGAGATGCCCTGGAGATACGTTTGTGACCGCCGTGTCTCCTTCAAATCTAATGTGACGTCTGCTTCACGTGTGTCGTGAACGTCGTGAAAACAAAAAAAACTCTATAGGGCTTCTGGTTTTGCGATCCTTCTTTCGAGGAAGCGAACGGAAGGAATGATTTTTATTCCAACATTATATATTTCTCTCAACTACCGATCGGTCCGAAATTTCGAGGTAAAAACCGCAGCCGCGGATTTTGACGGGCAGAGGCTTTTAAGCTTTTCCACGGCTTACGCTTTTTTCTACGCTCCACGTAATAATCGCGATCTCGAAATCCATTCCGGCGAACACGCCTTTGGTACCTGTTCCACGCGGCGCGCCCGCGACATTGTCTCAGCCATATTGTGTTCCCACATTTTCCCTTGAAACTAAAGGGATAGCTGCCTGCGTGTGCTCGCGAATCCCCACTCTAGCCCAAGAAGGGAGGCGTTCCGAGACGAACAATGTTGCTTCCATTTTTATTGCGCGGCTCTTTCTCGCGTTGGGATATATTTTCTGAATTGCGAGAGAGAATGAACGTATGAATTCACGTACTCTCGTTACACTTGCGAAGACTCTTGTTATTGGATTTGGCAAATAAAAGCCGTTCTCATATTTGCCGGGAGTTATGAGGTTTAATGGCCGCGTGTAATTTCTGCAAAAATGATAGCGATCGAGAAAAGGAACGAGACTCGAGCGAGGATCGAGTTGCAGAATTTTCAGCTGCAAAAATGCGAGCACTCGCCGGTGCACTTTAGCCCCCCGACGTGTTGGCACCCCCGCCTCTTCGTGCAGTTTTTTACGAAATATTCTTTCGAAAGCATACAAAAAAGGTCGCATCTCGCGCACGAATCTATGCATTTCTACGGGCCTCTATAATTATTCTCGGTGCGGGCTGTACGTATCTTTATAAGGAAGGGTTTACGTGCTGTTGCGCCCTATCCGCTGCCGCTATCTTTATGGCCACTCCAGCGCTTTAGGCAATTCCGTGATTGGAAGAGAACGCGCGCCCAATACCGTCATGCAGCTTTTCATTTTTCATTGCAACTCGACTTTTTGTCGACCTCTCTCGATCCCTTATTAATTTCTTCACTCATTTTTCATGGACATTCTTCGCGCAAATCTGGAGATCACGTTCAACGCTGACGATGCGCTTTCGGGGCGTCAAAAGTGACGCAACGCTCTCCGCTTGATAATTTCGAGTCTCTCGAGGAGGCGATCATTAAACTCTCGAAACGAAGAAAAAGGAGTTTCGTGAAACAGCTGCGCGTTCTGTCCTCGGGAAAATTGCTTTCCCAGCATTTCCCCGGCAATGCTGCATCATCGCCGATGCTCGGATGATTAGCGCTGCCATTGTTTGCATTTCTCAGATCAATTTTTATCTTTAAATTTATTGCTATCTCGCGATTATGAATAATGCCTTTTCCTTTCCTACTCTTTCGCGTGTGAACATTTTGCAGCGCTTATTAAATAAGGAAAATCGATCCGTACGAAATGAAAGTTGATTGAATGAAAAATTTATGCGACTTGTTTTGGTTTCCAAATTCATCGTATTGCGTGCTAAGAAAACTATCCCGTCATTATAGTTTTTAGAACTCGAAGATAAATTCTTTACGTTGTGAATTCGTGATAGATCAATTCTTTATCGCCTTATCCGAGGATGACAAATCCGAAACGTTTCTTATCGGATTTCTTATTTTTTCATCGCGCACTCTGTGCTGTAGAAGAATTGAAAAACATCGAATCGAAGCAATCGCTTCTTGATAACTTAATTATTTCTCCGTGTACGTTCCTGATTCGAGCGATGCGCTTTCTTCGATACAACTCGGGAAATGGCGAAGAATTTGAGCGAAACGTGACGAGACTTTTTATGCTGCCGACGATAGGAACTGCAATTTTACGTAACATCGAAAATAGCGTTTAAGCAACACCCAACTCGTCCCGTTAAGTAACGGTGAATTTCAAGAGCAGCCGTGGGGCCAACGAGGTGGAGGAAATGACCTGGCTGCAATCAAGCATAAGAAGCAGAAGAAGAGAAACAAGCGGAAGAGCCCGGGTTTCGCGTGTAGAGTCACTTTTGCTGGCTGAGCAATTTTCGTCGTCGTTGCTGTGTTTCACGGGGCGAGAAAAATTGACGCTAAAGAGGTCATTTTTCAAAGATGACAAGGAGAGATGAATCAAGTTATCCGAAAGATTGAATTCTGCAATGGAGAAGACATTAATCGCGAGGTTTGACCAAGTTTTTCTTTCTTGAGATTCATATGCTTCGCGTGATTCATCAATTTTCCAATGCACGGGAACAAATACTGAGTCATCTTCTATATATCTTGAAGCTGTCGAAAGAGAGTCCAGTACGAAATAGGTTCCACGAATCGTCTGCTCTCGACGAAAGAATTGTATGTAACGGACAAACAAAATAATCGAGAAAGAAACTCTTCGTTGATGTCTTCATCCAACCCGCAAGGTCTTCCTCGGAAAAATTGAACGGAAAATTCTACTACGATTCGAGGTAACCACCCTTAAATGAAATCACCTGAGCTCACTATCGGTGCATTCTTTCTTATCATGTTTCGAAATAAATGTCCAAGTTCCTTAGCGAATCAATCGATTAATTTCGCGATTAAAAGCTACGATTCGTTGCAACAAATGTCGCGTCTGCGAATTGGAGAAGAGGTAGTGCTCTGGGGCCGCAGGCGAGTTTCTCATAAAAATGCGACTGATTCGCGTGTGTTCGTATAAAGAGCAGAGCACCGCCGCCACGTATCTGGCTCACGATAACAATGATATCTCTGATATATTGTGGCCTCCGCGCCACCGGCAGTCGCAGCTTTCTCGCGGAACGCGTGTGCGTCCGTGTATGGGGGACGGTAAAAAATATTGTTAAAAAAATCGTTATCTGCTCGACGAAACAAGTATTTACGATGTACGCGCCCCCTCCGTGGGGGATGAAAATGCCCTCGGAGTCTATCTTTCGAATTTTTTTTCCCCCGATGCGCTTTTGCGCTGCAAAAAAGCCGACATTTCCTCGTAAAAAGTCATATCGGCCCGAAAATATCGCCGGACTTTTATCGTTCCACCGGCGGACATTATACGATTATTTCCTTCATTGCTGCCGCGAATTATGTTGAATTGACGAAATTGTCGGGGACACGAAAAAAAAAGGGAACGGCGGCTGTAACGTCAATGACACGGTGTGTATATCGATAAGTATCGCGTTACATCGGGGCAGGTGCGTAACAACCGGGACACCAGCGCGTGTCGAGTATCGTTATTTCACAGAGATTATTCGCCGTTTATGGACGAGTCGGAGCCAGCGGCTCGTCCATTCACAGGGGCCGCCCCGCCGCTTTGTGTCGAATCATCAATATGCGAATTCGGTCAATTGGGTCAGCGTAATTAAACGCCGTGCCACTCTTTCCTCGCGCGACGTGCCATCGCGAGCAGCTGATGCGCGCAGGTGTTTTTCATACCTGATTTATCGTCCAAATTATGCGCTCATTTATTCGAATCCCCTCGAATATCCCAAGTTTTACCAAAGAAAATTGTCAATTGCGGAACTTTTGCATTAGCCAGGGAGATAAGTCGGTTGAACGGAGTACATTTTTTTCACCCTTTCTTGCTGCTATAAATCTTGCCGCGGGAATTAGTTTCGAGATAAAGTATAATATCGGACTCGGGGTGGGTGATGTCAGAGACTCCGAGTATTTATGGCCGCGATAGTGTCACTCGTATGCACGGGGCTCCCTTTCTTCCCCCGGCGCTTCCTCGAGACCACCCCCTTCCCACCGTTTCCCGAGTAAATTATTGGAAAATAGACGCTTCCCTCTTTTCCCCTTACACGCCGACTCGACTTTTTTCCCCGAATCTGTTTTGTATTCGGCCGAATCTTCGGGCCGTTCCTCTGATTTATCGAGCGGCCTTTTTCTTATTCTTCCTTCGAAAATTTCCTTCATCTTTACTTCGGAAGAAACTCGACCACTTCGTGAAATTAACTCGATAATGTCGTCCATTTTCCATGTGGTTTCGACGCGCATTTATCAAGTTAACGACGATCCCTGGGGAACGAAACGCGCTTGCTCCGGGGACTAAATGACATAATTCCGACGTCAACACCGTTTGCGCTTTATTACACGACACCTAAGTTGCACTTGCGAATGCGACTTTGAAGCAGCGACAGATGTGCCGAGGCATTTGACATGGTCAATTGGTTCCCGCAGGGGGTCGGAGGGTGATTGCCCAAACAGTTGGATTCTCACTTGCGACGCGCGGCGGCTACTTTAATTGCCGGATTCGAGTCAAAATACTCGCCGATGAATTTAATAACTTCATAATTCCAAGTAATCGCACGGGCAATTATGTCCGAGTTAAATTATCACCGATTACGCGGGCCATTAGACAGCGTCGCAATCATCGAAATTTACGCAAATTGCGAGTCCTTGTTGGCTCGCATACGTTCGCAATCGGGCCGCAAACTAAGATCTAATAAAGCTACAAATCAGGCTAACAGTGCTGCAGCTGTGTACCCTTGTGTACCGAGCGGCGAGATGCACTCCGAATTCGAGTATAATGACGACGCGACGCTGATTATGCCGACTAATGCGCGCGTACCTGCTTTTCATTCAATTATATTAATCTGTACAAATCGCACCGAGAACGATTTTTCGCTCGTTTTCAAGACAACAGAAAATCTTTTTGAATTTCGGTCGACGACCAAGTTTTTTCTCCAAGTTTACAACAGAAGTGTGACTCAATCTTTTTGGTACGAAACAATTCTAAATGTATTTTTAAATGTAAAATTGTCAAGTGACGTAACGTGACTCGGCGATGTACGAAGATGAGTTGAATTTGCAGTAATTAGCGTAATCACGTGACATGATCCATCATCGTTACACGGAGAAATTCGGGAACGTGTACGTCTGTTTCGCATTTGCGCGAGATGAGAGAAATTAATTCGAGCCTGGCGTATGAGGCCTCATAATATCGCCTCATAACTCTCCGGCGCAATCGGGCTTATCTGCCTGACATTCATGTTTCAATTAGACCCAAAAGTCTTATCCCGACGCTGCATAATACTCGCATAAATGCCACTCAATTAATGTATCTTCTATCCTACCTGCCTGCCTGCCAGCCAGCCTGCCTGTGCCTGCCGAACGAACGAACGACGTATATTGTACACGTATATATACACGAGGTAAAATTTATCGCCCCGAAAATGCACGACGTCGACACACATTTTTCAATTCGACATTCGAAAGTGTTGTTTCGTCTGGGCGCCTTTATCGTCGCACTCGCGCGGGCCGACTTGGGCTTTTGTCAAACGAAAAAGTGGCGAAAGCTCCGTGACTCGGGACAAAGGGAAACGTCGAAAGTCGCTCGGAATAAAGAAGCTACTCGACGTCCTGCAAACTCTAGTTACTTTTTTAACTCGCTCCTATACGGGGCTTTCATCCCGCGAGGGCTACGATCTGCCCTATCGACATCTGCGACTCGAAAATGCTCAAGTTTTAGTAGCACCGGGGGAGGAGGGGGATAAGAAACGTTTACGCCGCAGATCGGAATTCGTTATTTTCGACCTAAACTTTCATTCGGTTCTAACGAATTTTCAACGATTGGACTTTTTGTACGCAGCCTTCTAAAATTATGCATTTTTCTTGACCTTCCGGTACTGCAGGGTAGGATTTATTTCAGTCGTTTACACGAATGAAAAAGTAGCGTCGAATAAGAACAAAACGGCGAGGATGTCACTCGGAGAGGAAGATAAAAGTACAAGGTTATAAAGTGATTGTCGTAGAGCGAACACCACACCCTGACCATCCTAATCCTTGAGCAAGACTATCATTTTCGCTTCGCATAAGGACTCCCCGCGTAGCAGGAAGAATCGTTATTTATGACCACTGAAATCGATATCCAAGCAAATCAATTACGAAAATACAGCTGGCCCTCCACACGACGTTTTAAGGTCTTTTCCTGGACAGAGAGACTCCTGAATGTCGAGGTCGATCGACGCCGCAGCCCGTACGTGTGGTATCGTTTGTCACTTTCTTGCTCTTCTTCTTCTTCGTCTTCCTTTTTTCGCTTCGCCGAATCTGCGTTTTCTCACTGTCCTTCGAGTTGTGTTGTTACAGGGAACAATTTTTTTCTATTATTTTATTGCTCGTGTTTAAGAATTCACTAGACTGTCCAAAGCCCAATTTAAATGAGTTCGGTATGGAAGACAATGTCCAATTTTCGAGTATTATCGATGTTTGACATTCTTTGATCAGCAAACAAATTATTTGCAACGAGTTGAAAACATTCCAATTTCGGATTGAACCCTATTATACCGCATACTTTTTCCAAGTGCAAGGTAAATTTCCCCGAAAAATCATGTTTTCAAACTTTTCACGTGGGATAAACCAATGACGAAATATTGCGCACTTTTGGAATGAGATTGAGAAAAAAAGTTGAGCGGAATTAAGAAAGAAACATTTCCGCTCGGTTAAAATTCGACAGAGCCGTGCAGTTGACATTCGTTGGGAATTAAAATTGGACAGTCGATATGCAGGGCCGAGCAGCGCGTGTCGCTCGGGGATCACAGGCCGCACGAGGCTTTTTACATTTTTACGGCGTATACCCGTCCATAAATCAACGGGGCGGCCCGTAAAATCCCGAGACGATCGCGTCCCGATGAAACTTCGTAGGCACCGGAGCACCTTGGCAGGGTGCCTCTTCACCGACGTAACGACATTGCGACATTTTGGAGCAGAAATGAGAGCCTCTTTCCCCTCCCCTCCTCCACTGGATTTACCCTAAGCTCCGCTGGCGTCAGTCCTCGAGGATTTTCACGAAATCTTCGTCCAAAGAGCATTTCACGACGGGAAAAAAAAAATACACGGGGAAGCCTCTGAGACAGGTGCATGGCTCCCGAAGACAAAAACCACAATTTTGTTTTGCTCGCACTTAAAAGAGGGACCAAAAAAACCAGCGCCCGAAACGTCGGCAAATAAACATTTTAAAATCGGGCAGGTCGTCTTTTTCGCACTTATTATTCAATGACAATTGCGGATTTATGATGGCCGAGAATAAACATCTCCGAGGGTCATTGTGGCGTGCATTTACAAGGATATGTTCCCTTGTTCTCGATGTATCTGTTACGCCGAGCAGAAAAGATTTTCACCTGAGCGTTCTTGGACACTCGGACCCCCCGCGGTTAGCATAAATATCGGTAATACGAAACTGGGTCATTTCTGTCCGATGACGTTCTTCTTGTTAGCTACTAATGGCAGGGACTTACGAGCCTCCTTTCATACCAGTGTCCACGGATTTTCAATTCACTCGGCTGAAAAGAGGAGCCTCTTTCTCGGGCGTCAATGCGGACGGAAAATATAATTCCGGCTTTTTATCTTCCTTTCACGCGAAACGAAAGGGACCGATAAGTTTACAAATAAATCGTAAACAATGAGCGGTGTCGCGACGTGTTCCGGGGCAAACTCGGCGATTTTTTGCGAGCAGAAAAGTTTCATTTAAGAGCCATTAACTCCGGGACGAGGGAAGCGGATAAAATTCATTGGCCATACTCGAAAAATAATACGTAAATCACTGCGGTTGCAGTAATTTCCCGGATAACATCGCGTTGTAATTAAGTAATAGCCTCGACTCGCGAGAGCGCGCGAGTCTCGTTTTCATGAAAAATCATTTCCTCCGAGCGTAGATTGCGGATCTAAACGCGCCTTGGAAAAGTGCATTTTCACTTCGCGAAAACGTGCTTCCCAGCCCCGTTTTTGCAAACTGAAACAGTGCCAAAATTGGTGGCTTTCTTCGGAGATGCGGAAAAGCCATGAAGAGAGGAGTTTACAATATTCTATAAATAGAGCGAGGCAGGAGGATAATGGGAGTGAGAGAAAAGCGGTGCAGGGGGGCCAGACACGAGAGGGGGAGGATAGAGGGGGTAAGCGGGGGTTAAGAGGAGCTGGCGCCTCGGCTTACAATAAGTCGGGGCGCACCGTCGTCTTCATCGCCGCCGCCGCCGCCGTCGTCGTCGTCGTCGTCGTCGCACCCCCATATGAAAATGGCCGGTGACGCAGGTAGTCGCATAACTTTTGCCAGGCGACTGCGGTGACGCACGTACGCGCCCGAGGGGAAAAAAAAAACGAAAAAACACAAGTCTCTTCCGAGACGAGACAGAAATAGTCGAGGCCCTGAATTATGATGACTCGTCAGCGATTTATCGAGGTGTCTTTAGCGGTTTTTCTACCTCGCAAACAATGTTTCTGTTCGAAGACGAAGGGCCCCGTATGCGGAATGAACCCGGGAAAAAAGGCGCTCGCGCGAATTCATTAGCCCCCTGAAACACAGTTTCAGCTTTTCGAGAAATTTCATCGGAGCCTGGGAAAATGTCATTCCGTCGATTAATTAAATCCGAAATAACAATTTAGATTTTTACGAGGCGTATCGTTGGGTAACCCGTTTCATCTCTTTTTTTTTCTCTCTTTCTCTCTCTCTTTGTCCAGGTCTTTATCTTGATCAATCACCGGGTTTGTTTCGTCCGTGTTCCCGTCCCCTCGTCCCTCGTTCACGTGTAAGAAAAACCGAGGCACGATCCGAGGACGTGACATGCCCCTGTTATTTTCCGGCAAACATTTTATTCTAATTATCCCGCTAACCCTTTCGGTTGACCCAGGCCTCTGCCGGCAATTAGTCATCCGTCTTTCGGGCCATGTCATGCGACTCTTCAACATTCTCTCCCATCAATTATATCTCCTCTAAGGAACGTTTTGTCGTTTCGAAAATTCGTCGTACGTGGAAGAGAAAAAAACCGAAACCGCTATTTTAAAAGAGCAAAACCGGAACGTTACTTTGGGAAAAAAAAAGAAGAAAATGGAGGAGCAAAGTTTCACGTGACAAAATCCCGAGCACGTAAAGAGTTGGCTGGGGTGTCTGTTTACAAAAACGTCCAAACAATCCGTCGCTTTGGGGGCTCGAAAAATTTCGTCCGGTATCTTTCCATCGGATCGTCGCTCGACAAATGGCGCACCTTTTCCTCGCATCCATCCCCACGGCACAATGCCTCTCTTCGTCGTGGATATTTCGCGAGAGACAGCTAGGACATACCCCGGAGAAAAGGCGAGGAAAGTGCGCCGCGACGTTTTATCAGGAATTCTCATCGACCGGGTCCCTCCTCGCCCCCGAAAGCCGGCATTTCGCCGATGTCCGTGCGAGCACATCTTTCCGAAACTGAGCCCTCCTCTCGAGTACTCACGCTCCATCAAGATAGCCCGCGTGTCTGGCTTTGTGAGCCCGGGCACATTGTCCAAATGTGCCCCCGCTCTCTATGTGTGGCTTATGTTTTGGACTTTTTTCCCCTCTTTCTTCGCGGCCCTCCAATGGAAAGATACAGAAAACGGATACACGATTTTTGAGCTTCTTCTCTCTCGTCACTTTTCCCATCCTTCTCGAGGATAAAAGCCATTTTTCCGAGCGCGTAGAAAATCCGTGCTGCAGTCAGATCAATTGAAAATATTCAATTCGGAATTGCTCGAATTCAAATAATTCCACGAAAAATTGTTCTCGGTATAAAGACTCTTTTTTCTCTTGTATTTGAAAATTAAACTGATTATATAGCGCGAACAAACGGAGCAAAAATACGGTAAAAAAATTCTTTTCTCCCTTCGTCTTTTTGAGTCTTTTGAGGCAACAATGGTTCTTTACGCGAGTTTTCGTTATTTTTCTCAAGATCCTTTTCTCGTGGCCCACTTGAAATTGTCAATTCGCGGATCTGGCTTCAATGTTCCGAGACACTCTCGAGCACGTCCCAAAAGACGTCCATTGAAGCCGCTCTTTTTCGTCACGCTACGTAACTCGTTGTGATACTTCCGAAGAATGAGCCTCCAGTGTCTAGCGCTCATTTGTTCTGTCATTCATTTGAAAGCATGGGTCTGAATACCTGGATAAAATTGATTCCTGATAAGACCGAGCGTGATCGATCGACGAAGGGAGCAAAGTCGATGCGAATGGCGCTGCTCACGGGAAAGTCAGATCATTGAAAGTCGGAAAAATTCCTATACCTGAAACATAAAAAACGGGAGAAAAATATAGTTACTTTTCATTCCGCGGTAAATTTCTCTGTCCGATATATCGGACGTGAGAAACGTCGGCGCGTCGTAGAGACACATTGGCAAGTTTTTCTAAAAGCCTCGCTGCTGCTCGTTTCTCGTCAAAAATAATTTTCTCCGTCGTGGCATTTCTGACACGCGCGTCTCTTTGGGACAAAAACCAAGACACTTTTGAGGGGCCCACGAAGTCCGTCTAAGTGGATCCTGACTCTGCAAGAATGTTCGTCTTGGCGCTCCTGAAACTGCCGCTACGCTGCTCGTCATCCTTCTTTCGTGATTATCGAATCGATTATCTTCGATATCGCTTCTATTGCTTCACGTGGAATGCAAGAAAAACAAATTTCACCCGATCGAACGGAAAAAATGTTGGAGTCTATTCAAAGGTCGGCCCTAAAATGCTGATTTTATGACTCGATTTTCCGATAGCGCTAAAGTTTCTTCCGCTTTCTCGGCCCATCTGTCCTCGCGGGGAATAAGATAAGAACGCTATCAAAGCAGTTGGAATTAATCCCACATTACTCCCGATCGCTCCGACGATTTCTCATTCGACTGTAAAAATGTCGCGCTAATTCAACGCTATAAAACTACGCGAACTTTCTTCTTTTGAGGAAAATATTTTACTCAAGCTGAATTTCGTGCTTGCAACAAATTAATTTTCAATTACATCGTGGATAACTCGAGTGATGAGCTTGAAAATGAGTTGACGGGATTTCAATTTTTTGCAAGTAACTGTCGCGACAAGCCTTGGATTTCTAGAAAACATTGTTTTCGCGTCACTCGCAACTTACACAAAACAACCTTTTTCCAGGCCGAGGTTTCGAGTGGAGTAAAACATTAAACCAGATTTCTAGGCTGCGGATTAAGTCCCGGGATTAGTCCCGAGAGGATTGTGGAAATTGGTCAATTTCCACAATCCTCCGGACTCGAGACACCAGTTCTGGAGCTTTGGACATGGAAAATACCATGTAGTTTTGTTAAAAAGACACGTCTGAGCCCTGAAAATCCATGGGTCCCATTGTGGTTCGAAGAGCTCGGAGGATGACGAAAAATGCATCAACACAAGCCGAGAAAAGAGACTTTGGGGGTATCTTGGGACATGAACAATAGCAGAGACATACACTTAGGAGAGTTAATTCTGTCTGAGCCGATAAATATCTTCAGACACGGAGAATGTTTACATAGAAAAAAGCTATACATCTTGAGGTGTTTATTTAAAAAAGGGTTGACGAATGAAGCGGGGAAAAACGAAAGCGGCGAACTTTTTACTGGCCCGGAGCAGAAAACACAAATATTTAAATGTTTAACGCGTGAGATTGATATCGGGCTGAAAAAATGTGAACGCGCGGAATGAACGGGCGAAGATTGGCGATAACCGAATTCTGCCGCTCTTTCGTGATCAACTGTGGCGCGCTGTAATTTAGCGTTTTAACGCAACACCTTTCTTAATTAGCATACTCGATTTTTCGCCCTTTAATTCGTTTAGTCACTCGATCGAAAAGCAATTTAATTAACGCTTTTTCGCTCTTCGATTTCCAAAGAGTTTGTGCCGCTTATCTCGCAAGATTTCGGTCGAAAGGACGAGCTTTCCGGAACAAAAGAATCAAGTTTCACCCGAGGATTTTCCCTCCCTTATCGCGAGGGAAAAACGTCCGCGCGCTTTCGTATTAAAAGAATTGTTTTCTTTTGTTTTTTTTACGGGAAAAACATTTGTCCGCGTTCCGTGAATCGGTGATCGAAGATGAGAGAGTCCAGCTTTATCAACCCTTCGCAACTTTTCCCGCTCGCTAGGTAAATTCCTTTTGGAGTACGTGTAATGCAATGTAGCAGGGTCTGCTATCCGAAGCAATTAACCGCGAGTGAAGTGGCGAATTCAGATCCGAATCACGGCGCGTATCCGGCCGCGGCGCAACAACGCGAAGCTCGTTTTTGGTGTCGAGCCGCGCGGAGAGGATGGCAATAAATAAGCTAAACGAGGCTAAAAATGCAAACGTCAGGTATAAAATCCGAATAGGCGTACACTCGGGCTCGAGGGAGAGAGCGAGAGCGAGAGAGAGAGAGAGAGAGAGAGGGAGAACGGCTCGGACGCGGAAGTGAAAGGGAGGACGAGAGACGCTGGAAGAAGGAAAGAAACAAGAGCGGTAAAAATGAATCGATAGGCGGAGTTTTTCGCAACGCACCGCGAGGAGACGCCGGGGTGGGGGCGAGATGGGCGGAGACTCGTTGATTTAGAGCCGCCATTTTGTGATAATGTACGAGAGGGGGTATGCCTATCTGATTGGCTGATCTACGGACTTGTCTCGTCCTGGACAAGCTTCTACAGATTGTTCGGTTGTACTCCGCTAGTACTCTCCAGCCATCCGGCAACGCCGCCACTTTGCCTCCCACTTCGTCCTCGTCCTCTTCTTCCACGGAATACTACTACCCTCTATTATATATACCCACCCCGCATACGAAGAACCCGAGTTCGTATAACACTCCCATTCTTTTTATTCATTGATTGACCGCTTTTTTTTCTTTCTTTTCCATCTACGCGATCCGATTTCGAATTTTCCCCGATAATCAAAGATAAGGAAAATTACAAACTCGATGATTCGACGTTTCCCTCTCGCTTCTCTTTTTTCCCAGACGAAAAGAAACGTTCGAACATTGAGATTGAGCATATGAAATCGATCGTGGATTGCCCTACCGTATAATACACGCGTTTTCTCGTGTGCGTGCGCGTGTACATGGGACATATCGGATGACGCGACCTAGGGCAACCTGTAACCCAGCCGGGCAGCGTTGTGTCGTCGCGCATCTCTCGGTCAGATTTCAGACTTGAGATTTCGAGGAGCGTATCTTAATCGTCGTATCTCATCTAGATAGTCCGCGTTATCAAGATTGACTCTCCGTCGAGGGTATATATATATACATATAGGCAATATATCTCGAGTGTAATCTTTTCGCGGGAGGCACGTGGCACGAGCTCTCGTTTTCCAGATTCGATCTAAATTCGGGAGTCTTCTGTATGCGCATGTATGTGTGTGCCTAAGCACGCCAGGGCCGCGTTCATTCATCCGTTTTGCACGCTAACGCATTTAACGTGTCCTCGCGTGCTATAACATTTCCGTCACGTCTTATCTCCTCTTTCGAGATATTTCGGATTATCTCGCAAATGACATCATTCCAGCTTAGGAATCAAAACCTTACTCGCAAAATCAAACACGCTTCGTTTACTTTGCATTCACGTTTTTCATTTTCATGAAAAAGTCGCACATTTCGGAGATTCGCTGGACATAAATCGAAATCCGAATCGAGTTTCATTACAATTTCAATTAATGCTATTTAAATTCAATTCAAAGTTTTTTTTTTCGAGAAATTTCGTATCTCGATGCGAAATCATTTTTCTTGGGAACAAATGAAAGGCTTCGCAATCAATTTTAATCGATGACATTTGGCTTCCGTTTTTCATGTACATTTATCGATTTGATCGACTAAGCAAGAACAGTACCAGGAGAAAGTTTCTCGCTCTCTCTCTCTCTCTCTTTGAACCACAAAGGAAATCTCACTTTTCCCGCCGTAAAAAAAACGTTTCTGCATTACGTTTTTTGAATACCAATCTTCAAAATTTTTCCCCGTTCTTTATTCCAAAATGTCTTGAAAATGAACAAAAACTTGGGGCGAAAGATGACCCAGTGAAAAGCAGGCAGATAATACGCTATGAACACCCTTTTGACAATCACGACAAACATTTGCCTTATCGGCGACATAAAGAGCTTATGGACAAGCAAAGGGCATTAGAATTCTCGAAAGAGGCTCCTCGTCAGTCGGAAGAAAAAGAGAAAGCGACGTATTCGACGTAGAGTCGCGCGCGTTGTGCCGGAGATGAAGATAGAGAGGGGAGGGGGGATATATATATAGAGAGAGAGAGAGAGCGAGCAAGGAGCGCGAAAAAGAGGGGTGAGTTGACGCCCGTGGCCGTGGTGAGGGGGTGGACCTCGCGGTTCGTAGGCGTCGCCGTTTCGAGCCGAACCCGTCCGAGGAGGCTCGAAACTCCACGAAGTTTGACGAGCGTCTCGAACGTGGGGGCACGGCGAGACTCTGTTTTCGTGCGCGTTAGTTCCACGCCGGGTGCCACGAAAGTAGCATCGTTACGAGCTGTGCGCGCGCGTATACACGGCTTTTATGCATTCATCCAGCGCCGCGTACTTTCCCCCACTTTTTCTTGCGCGACAAGTAGCGAGCGCAGCGCGACGCGCTTTCGCTATTCGCGCCGTTCTCAAATGATAAATCGAGTAATTGGCCGCGACAGTGTCATTCGCAAATCATAACGCACTTGCAAACAGAACAAGTTTTTTTACGGAGAGCAACGACAATGTGCCGTGTGTGTGTACAGTGCAGTGTCTTCTTCTTCTTGGTGATAACTTAGTGATAAAGCGAGCGGGAAAGAGCAACCGTTATCGCTCATCTCATTGGATTGTCACTGCTAATCAGGTAACGAGCGAATCTGCTTTTTCAAGCGTTTTCTCGGATTTTGAAAAATGCCCCAGAAACATGGAAAGGAATCGAACATTTCCGAAAAGTCTTTCGGGGTTCTCGATTAGAAACGAAAATTTAAGTTTTTTGGTTTATTGGAGGGTCAATATTTGACTGTCTTTTCTTAGAAGCGATTAGAGGAAGATAAAAAAAAGTGACTATTCTAGATGAAAAATACTTATTAATAAAATTTATGGGTCGATCTGTCTGGAAAATTAAATTATAGTTAACGATGCTTGATGTCAGGTTTATTTTCAGACAAGTTGATTGATACTTAATGAGTTGTCTTTTACCGGGGCGCCTAGAAAGTTGAGACGACGATTTCGGATCGCAAAGAAAATATTCAAAGATAGATTTTCGTTAGGGCATTGTGAGGTAAAATGCGAGCGAAAGCGGATTCCGACGGCGCCAGGTCGACGGACCTTTACCGCGCATTTGCAGTCTTTTATATATATTACGGGGGATTTCTTGTTTTTCCAATTCGTTTCGCGTTCGAATTTGAGTTTGCCCATTTTTCCCGCGTTTCTACGTTTCTAATGCGAATCACGAAAAAACCATTAAGTTAATAAATGCGGCTAATTGGGAGATAATTATTGCTAATCCCTCATGAATTTCTTCGAATGCAAGATTGCAATAACTGTTCCACACTGGGAAAATCATTACAGTTTTTCCAATTAACACGGAACATTTTCTTCGCGTCTGCAGAAAGTAACATTGCGTTTTCATTAGAGGCAAATTCGCGGAAAACGACACGGACTTTTTTGCAAGTGCGTTTGTTAAGTTTGCAGTTAAACGGTCAATTCTGTAGTGCGATATTGGCACGAAACACATGTAGGCGATACGTGGGTCTTATCATGTGACATAAGAATTTATGCAATTTAAATAATCGCGGCTAATTTTCTATTTTTTCAAACTCGTTAACTATTGAACTCTCTTTTTCACGCGTAAACGACTTCTGATAAGCATAAATGAGTTAACCGCGATAAGAAATGAACGGCGTGCTATGAAAAAGCCTAAAGCAAAGAAAATTTTCGTGTAATAAATGTTAATATTTAAACTGCTCTCGCTACAATGCTTATAATTACGTAGTTAATTTTGTGTAAACTACAATTTTCTCTTTCCCACCTTAACGTTTCATTAGCATAGCGGCGGCAATTAGCATCGAGTGTCCCGTTCTTATCATTTATTCCGCATAAAACATTAGGCAAAATTGTTCGTTACGAGATTGAATTAATTGCTTCGTCAAAGAATAAGGATTTTTTTAGACCCGTAAAAAGTGCCCTCGCGTCGATTAGCAACTTTGTAGAAATCTCGCGAATTCTCAAAGCAAATGCCCGAGTAGTCAAAAGCGAAAATTGCCGATCCGGGGAAGGGGGCATGTGCGCGCGGGTGGGACATAATTGCTGATCAGCAAGTATAATACGCCGCGTCGCGGCTTGTGTTTTCATGTATTATCCGCGAATTGCCTCCGCTTATTAGCGCAGCGACGCATTTAAAATAACTCGCGGCTCACGTGCTCTCGCGCGCGCGAGCCGCCGCAGCTTTGAGTGCATTAACAATTCCCTCTTTGTTTCTCCGTGCGTGAATCGCGCGATGAGTTTGTTTCTTCTGCTCGAGACATTCCGGGCTCGCGGATGTTGCCGTGACAGACGTGAGAATCCGCAATTAACGCTGATATTATTCATGGATTGGAAATTTCCCGGGGATTTAATTACGCTCGCGGCAGCAGCGTCGCGCCACCGTCGCCGTCGGGACCAAAATCTCACGCTTTCCGCACTGCTCCCAAAGTAATTTTTTCCGAGTTTCATGTATGCTCCCGAGAATATGATTGAAGCTTAAAAATGTATTTTTAAGGTTCTCGCGAGTCTTCATTTCCGCGTTGTTTTCGATGGCGCGCGAGAGCTATCTTCGCGTTCGGGGCGACTCAAACTTTCCTTTGTTTGCTTTATTTCGCCTTTTTTTTCTCTTCTCTTTTCGCGAGTTTCGTAGTCGTGAATATCACGGGCCAACGAGTCCATTGTTCCAGCGCTGTTAGTACACACTCGCGCGAGAAGTTTTACACGAGAAAAAGTCTCTTATTGTTAGCTCAGAATTTGCTTGGAGCATAACGAAATTCCTTGTCTTTCAACCGGTAAATATGTCATGAATTCCAGCTCGAATATCGCCGTTTTTTTTTCCCCCTGCAATTTGCCTATCGACGAGTTTTCCTTTCCGTATGAAATTTTGTGAAATCGGCACGGGCCAGCTTTCTCGCGGCGAGGGTTGGAAAGTCGATTGTGTGTAGTAAATTAATCGCCGGCTGATTTCCTTCTCGGCTTCGCAGTTTTCGTTTTTTCAATCGACATCGTTACGTAACGAAGATTCCGTTGATAGTATATACGAAATAACATCAAGTGCGAAGATAGATATTTTCCCAATTTTATCGCGCTTCGTTGGTCATTTTTTATACCCGAATTTCGATAAGATATTTCAAACATTACGATGGAGGGGGGATATTCTAAAGGTTAATTATAACGAGAAAGATTCGATAAAGAATTACTTCATTTTTCGCTGCGAGTTACCGTAGACTAACCATCGAACTCGGTCTTGCAACTTGGCAATACGTCACGGAAAAGTAGACAAGTTCGCACTCCTCCTTTTTTCTCTCGGCCGACGTCGGACTTTGCGAGCCCTCGCATTCAGTCGTGAGTAATTCAAAATCTTATTTTTCCGTACGAGAAAAATCACGGAAACGCCAAAAGCCGGCAATTTAATTCGCCCGACACACGCTCCAACGAAATTACACAAACTTATTCTTCCGATTCGACGAGTTTTCGAGTCTAAATTGATCGAGCGACGCGAAATAATAACAATAGCGTTGGGTAAATCCACGGGCGATATTATTTATTTAGTGAAATCTGTAAGGTTTTTTTTTATCTTATCTCTCGAACAATATCTCATCGAATCATTGTTTTTCGCTTAATTACACATTTTATCGTCGAAGGACAAAAAAAGTGCGTCGCAGAAGATATTGGGCTTAAAAAATCAACGGGATTACTTCGTGATTTCGTTGGAAAATAATCAGAAATTCATCAGCCCGAAAAGATCCCGTTATCCGATTAGATTATTGGCCGAAATTTTTGTTTCGTAACTTTTCGGCCAACTTAATCGATCGATCAAACATTCGTCGTTTTATCCGAAGCAACGTTTCGTTTGTTAATTTCTCTTGGAATTCAGCCCGTGTATGGGGTTGTACGTGCGTGAATGGTGATGTAATGTACGATTATACGATGCAGCGTTCGACACTTTGACACTCGATACACTAGTTTCGCCTTAAGTCTTCTTCGATGCCAACAGTAATTGATCTCGGAACATTTTGCCGCGCGGTGTAAGCGCTCGCTTTCGCATAAAATGCCCTTTGTCGACGACGTCGTTTACTCGTGTCAAGACCTATTTACAAAACCACAATTGTTTCCCATTGATCCGGCTAATTAATCCATTCCTTCCCCGTTCACGAGCGTCGATAAATTTTACAATTAAACTCGTAACTTTCGCGGACTTTTTTTTTTTTTTTTTTCCCCAACTCTTTCCACAGCCCTTGGGCATTACAAACGATTGTTTCTTTCAGATAGATGACACTGCGTTGCGCGGTGAGCACGAGGCCGAACGAGGGGCGCCGCCAGGAGGGAGTCTAATTCGCCCCCTCTATCTTTCTTTCTATTTCTGTCTCTCTTTCTGTCCCTCGCGACTCTTCGCCCCGGGCAGCAGCGGCAGCGGCAGCGGCAGCGGCAGCGGCAGCGGCACCGACAGCAACAGCAGCAGAAACAGCAGCAGAAGCAGTAGCCTCTTTTTGCCACGACGAGGAGCAGCAGCAGCAGCAGCACGTGGCGCCGGAGAAGACGCGGAGAAGAGGAAAAAAGAGTAGACGGCGGACGCCATGGACATGAGCAGCGAATCCAGCCCGGCGAGGTGGTACGAGCCGCCGAGGAGCTTGGATCCGCCGTCGGCCACCGGCGGCCCTGGCTCCGTGCCCGGGGTCGTTGGCAATCCCGACTACAGGAGTTACTACCCCCACGCGGCAGCCACGACGCATCACCCCGCGGCCGCGGCGCACTACGCACACAGTAAGTTACCCTCTTTTTTTTCCCATTACGAACAATTCTCTCTGGAATCGAGAAATCGAACCAATCGACTCCAGAGCTTTTTCGCTATTCGAGAATGTCACCATTTTTTCAAGGGATTTGCTAAAACGAGTACAGATCGTGGAATGATAAATGGAGCTTTTATAATGTTTATCGACTCGAATCAATGTTTGCGAACGGCAATTTTTTGAAATGCCACACACGTTAGACGGTACTCTTATCGCTTTTTTATCACTAAACGAATGTAAGATTGCGATAGAGATACTCCGAATTGTCTATTCCCAATTTGTTATATATAGAAAAGCTCTTTTCCCAAACGAGACCTTGTTATCCACGAAATATGACGTATCGATTACGTTCATTTTGCGTCTCGCGTTATTAATATCTTTCCCGGTAATTTATTATCTCGCGTGTATGCTTGGTTGATCACCAACTTGAAAACGATAACGAATCGACGTCAAAGTGATCTATTCTTCTGTTCTCGTTGGAAAAAGAATGCCCCACGTGTCCAGAATACGTGCAAGCGCCTCGCGTCCTTGAGGTCCCGAATAATCATAGCAAGTAATGCACGACACGCGGTACAAACTCGCATGCCTACTCGAAGAATGAGCCACATTTTCCCTCTGGGCATTAACGTCCATTTCGTGCGACCAAAACGAGAAAATACGAAAGCAATTTGCCGATTCGGGACTCGACGAAGGAATGAAAAAGTTATTCACGATTCTTCGAATTTTTTGTCCTCTGGATATTCTTTTTTTCGCCATTCGACGAAAGTCGTTTGGGGTTCCCGTTCTTAGGCGAAGCATGAAGAAGAAACAGGATAAATAAACAGTCTTGCGGAAAAAAATGACCGGTTGAGGAAGACGGACGTGCGGAGGCTGCGAAAGTAAGCGGGCCAAAGAGCGTGAAACTCGATCCAGCTGCTCGGTTCCTGGGCCCCTGGAACGCGATATCTCTGATTCGCGCCGACACTCGGGGCGAGATCATACCCCGGTTCCCTCCAGTGTTAATTCATGACCCCGAAAGAGTCTTGCTTTTCATCGCAATCAAAACGTTAGAGACCTCGCGTTCTCTTATCTATTCGAAAAGGAAAGTTGCGTCAAAGATAAGCTCCCAAATGGAGAAGTTCTGGTAGCAGGAAGGAAACGCGGCCAACCGCGAAGCTCCAGTGGGTCCCGGAGAGGTGCATACGTAATTGCGATGATCCATAATCTGGAATTCCAGTATCTCTCCACCACCCACGCACACGCCACATTTATCTATGACGCCGAGAACGAGAACCTTCGACACGTGGATTATATTCGATATACCCAACTTCTACGAATCCATCCAACCTTATCAGTCGCGATAAACATTAATTGACGAGGTTGAATCATTGACCCGTCGTCGTTCTCGGGTCTGTATCTATGAAATCGAGAATAAGTCGTGGTCCGATTTTTACGGATAAAAAAAATTTGAAATTACGGTAACGAGCGAGTACGCGAAACGTACGAAGCCGAGGTACTTGGGCGCTCTTGCAAGCGAGTACGACGCCATCTTGTGCAAATGCAAGCGGCTGGCGAAGGCGGAGCCAAGGCTTGACGCTTCTTTTCGTTACTCTCCTTCTCTCGCGCGAGAGCTATCTCTTTCGAGAGCCTCTCTCGCGTTGCAAAAATTTTCCACGCGGGACGAAAAGTTGAAATTCGTCGTGGGATTCTCGGGTTTGTTATTAGCCCTGGTCGCGCGCGAGCGAGCGAGCGAGCGAGCGAGCAGGGCTCGCCAGGTTCAAGGCGATTCGGGTTCATCCCGCTTCTGCTGCTGCTGCTGCTGCTGCTGCTGCTGCTGCTGCTTCTTTTCACTCTTGTCCAAACTTCTTTCGAACGCGTTGGACAACTTGTTCCCGCGCGGACTGACATGAAAGAGAATACGACGTTGCATGAAAATGTATTCGGCCGCTGATTTATTTCGTTGAATTCGAAATTAATTACGGGAGGACAAATTCCGTCATCTCGGATTCTCCTTCCGAGAACGTTTTCCTTTTGCTCGCGGGGACACGCCACACATTTCCGTAATTTTCGTAATGTAAACGAGCGAATGGAGAAAATGCGCGCGCGCGAGAGTAATCAGAGCGATACGATCTCGGGCGACCTTTGAACCGGCGACTCTTTGAATACTTATTTGAACCCCTTCGGACTCTGTGAATCGCGCCGGCCCAGATGATTACAGAGTGATAGCGATTCCGGCACCTTTTTCACAAAGCTTTGAAAGCTGGCGCTCCGAGCGCTAAATCAGAGTAATTCGGCCTTTAACGCCGAATGCTCCGAGGCGATGGAGCGGAATTTCACGTGAATCGCGTTTCATCAAATCAACTTTATCGCGAAGCTTTCACGTCTCAAAGAAATTGTTTGAAGAAGCGCGCACACAGCTTTCAAAGAAAAGCCCAGTGTCCGTGTTTTCCCACCGAAATATATAAGGAATGTGCATCGCGGCGCATCGCACGCGAGTGTTACGTGCACGTGCCGCCGTCGTTGCTTTAACGACTCTCGTGCTTGCATTCCGCATGGCCATGGCGCGCGATTTATCACAGCGCGCGCGCTCTCGGTTTAAGTCGCGGGCACGTACGTGCCCGTGACGCGAATGCACCCCGCTTTTTCATCCGTCAGACCTCGCGCGGAAAAGCCGCGGAGGCGAAAAAAGTAGAAACTCGATTTGCAAGCCGTGTTCCCCGCGCTCGTGGAACAAAAAGTCGTCGTCGTTTCAGGAAATCAATGTCTTCGGATTTCCAAAATTACTCGAGTTTCGAGAAATCCAGGAGGAGCATGCATATTTCGATATGAATTCCCTTCCTTTTTTTGGCCGCAATTTATCGCGAGAAAGCTCCGAGAAAGAGAGAGAGAGAGAGAGAGAGGGGGGGGGGGAGGACGATAAATATCGCGCCGCGCTGGAAAGTTTTTATTCGCGCCGGAACTTCTCTCCTCTAGCTTCTTTTTATCTCGAGGAGAGAACGCCCTCTTCGCCCCCTCGTAAATTCTCATGCCCATAGACACCTTCTCGCCGTAGCAAAAAAATGGCGTGACGACGTCGAGGAACTGAATCATTTCGAGCTTTCTTTTCATTATTCCTGATAATCCGAGGCGGTAAGAGATTCACTCGAGGACACGAAATGCTCGTCGTAAACCTCGGATCAAAGTGGCCTAATAAAACGATAACTTTTCTTATCTCGGCGCTTGCTTGGCGTGGATGTATAAACGGTGCTTTTTCATGCAAACTTGGACAGATACCGCGTGTTTCCGAGCTCGAATGCGTTGCCCGCGACTCGGAGGCTGCCGCCGCAAAACAGAGCCCAGCTCTCCCGCTTCTCGTTATCAGCGTATGCCGGGAAGCCGGTGGCGGAGCCCATTTTCATACGATCGATCGCCGCGCCCGGTTAAGTGCAAATATTGCCCGCGCCTCGCCGCTCGATATAATATCACTCTTCCCGGCAACTCCAAACTAATTGCGTCTCTTGCGTCTATCTTGTAAAATAAATGATGAACGAAATTGTTGTATTCGCAGGTAGGATGTCGAGCAGCGGCGTAGGGAGCGGTCCAGTGAGCCAGGTGTGCCGGCCGCATTTCCATGGGCTGCCACACCCGTGGCTAACGAGCAGCGGTACGGAGGCGTCGAAATCCTGGGGTTTCGGCGCGTCGTTGGGAGGCTCGGGCGAGGACAACAAGCCCCAGAGCCCTTTGGGCTCGTCCCTGCGACCGAGCAGCCTCGCGGGCCACGGTGCCGCCAATACCGGCCACCATTTCTCCTTCCCCCCGACGCCTCCCAAGGACGCGACGCCGGACAGTATAACGGCGAGCACGACTTCCAGCACGACCAACGGCAATAGTAACAACAATACTACGAATAACGGCAACAGCAACAATAACAGTCTCAACCTTGGCGGGGGAGGGAGCAGCGATTACCAAGCCGCGGTCGCGCACGCCGCCGTTATGGGCGCGTTTATGCATCACCAGGACGCTCTGAACGCCGGATCCGGCGGTTCCTGCGACGTCAAACCTTCCGTGATGTTGGGCCATCATCACGGGGCCCCTTCGCCACCTCATCAGCAACAGCAGCAGCAGCAACAACAGCAGCAATCCCACAACGGATCGAACGGCAACGGCGGTCCCACCGGACAAGTGAAACAGCGCGAAGGTAATAACCAATCCGGCTCCGGCAACGGGCAAGCCAGTCAGGCCGGCGGCGGCCAGCAACAACAGCAACAACAGCAACAGGAATATCAGAGCAACCAGCAAGCGCCAAACTCGCCCTGCCGGGACTCGTACGGCGCCTCCCATCATTCCGCTCCCGGCTCCCAGTACGACCATACCACCACCGCCTACAACATGTACCAACACCTACAGTATCCCAGTCATCATTCCCACAATCCCCACAACGGGCCCTCTTCCCTGTTCACGAGTAATCATCACGGCAACGCCGCTCTCGCCGGCGTTGCCCCGGATTCGAAACTCTTAGGGACACACGCCAACACCCCGAACTCGCCCGGTTCCCAACAACAGCAACAAAAGCCGAGGAACAAATCCAGAACGTCCGCCGGTAAGCGGCGCCGATTTAGCTGCATTTTTAGTTTCTTAAGTTTCTTCTTTTTCTTTGGTTCTTTTGGTTTCGAGCTTTTTCACACTTTTCCTTTTTTTTTTTTTCGAGAAAGACTCGACACGGGCATTCCGCGATATTGGTCCCGGCGAGTCTTTCTTCGATTCATTTTCCGGGCTTTGGTTTCTTGGGGAAAATGCTGGACTTTTGGGTGAATTTTTCCCTCGGTTCCTTTCCAATAACATTTCGTAAGGATTTCGTTCTTTCGTGCACTTGACACGGGAATTCGAATCCAATTACTCGTTTCGCTATTGTTTGATTCGGTCAAGGTGGATCGCGACTTGTACAAGCGAGTTGAAATAAAATCTGATAAAGAGACAATGAAAAAATTCTCCTTTCACTAAAATAAAAGTATTTACATTCTACAACAACTGCGCGTCAGATGGGTACTGATTTTTTTTTTCAAGAAAATGATTCGACGAGTTAAATCGTTGAAAAGTCGCGAACCAGTTTGAAATTAATTTATCCTGGGTTGATTATTTTGATTTGAAATAACCCAACGCGAGCTTTCGGTGGCGGTCTCGACGCGTAATTTCTACCTAAAACACGTTCAACGCCCCCGAATCCCGCTAAAGAGGACACTGAGATTTTTGTATTTTGCCTCACTGACTTTTTTCGAGTGGCACCCACAAAGCGCGCGCACTATTTGATTCCAAAATGACACACACGACACGAGAGCACGTTTTTTTCAATGTGGCGTGGCCTCTTTTTTTTCACTCCACAGCTGAATTTCTCATCCCGAAATATAAATCTCCGGCCGATCGAGACGTCATTTGTTTTTCTCGAAGCAGAGAGAATTCGTTTTCCAAAGTAAAGAATGTAATGTATAATAATTGCGATGAAGCGTTTCGAATTAAAAGCACATAAATGCATTTACGGGGCGTATAATTAATGACGAATTGATGAATAAAATGCATTCAATTTAACGGGGTAAAATGAAATGTTGTTATTTTCGCAATTAATGTTTTGTCCGAGGGGGGAAAATTAATCGTCGGGAATCGCATTTTCAAAGATTATTAACATAATGTAACGAGGCTGGTTGAAACGTCGGTTAATAATTATCCATCCGGCGGGTTATTTTCTTTTTCCTTCGCGCTTGGAAAACGCCGGATGCGCGATTGCCGTAATCCCCGTTGCCAGTGGCGAAAATCCTAATTCTGGTTATAACAATGCCTCTCGCCTCTCGACACCGCAGCGCCGTGGAAGCGGCGGCTAATTAAATACCACGGGACGAGGAAAACTCGTAATATCAAGTTAAATAAAGAGCCTTGAGAGCAACCAAGGCGTTCGCGAAACCTCATTGAGAAATCTTTGCCAACTGCGTGCGATGTAAAACGCTCGTCCAACATTTCTCGCTAAGAAAATTTAACGGAAAAACAGTTCTCGTTTCACGCTGCTGCGATTTAGTTCGACCGGAGGATTCAGCAGCGGCCATTTGGAGAGCGACGCATCAGGGTTCGATTGAACATTCATTAAAATCCCCGTTTCCCCCTTTCGCGCCGAGAAACAATTTTTTTTATATCTCACGAAAACTTGTCTCTCGGCGACGAGTTACGAGATCATCGTCACATTCCCCGATGCCATTTCCCAATCATTCCAGCCTCTCTCTCTCTCTATTTTTCTCTATTCTCTCTATGAAATATATTTCATCGTCCCTCGTAACACGATATCCGGTATAACCATGTAACCATTAGCGAAAATCCTCGTACGCCCATGGTCCTGTGAGACTCTGCTTTTGCTCTGGTAATCGCTTGGTGGTATGTGTGCAGCAGCTGCAATGCATGCGAGTTATTGAACGATCGACGATATCGAGACTTTCCGTCGAGAGAGCCTCGATTCTCGTCGATGCGCTTCGGCTTTTCGGCTATGCTCGAAAACAAGATTCGAAAAATGAGAAGAATGCGACGGATCGATCCGTCTTGGTTTCGAGCAGGGGCCACATAATGTATCTTTCGAAGGACTCGTCTCGGTTGGGAAATAACGTTGATTTGCTTGTGACAGAGGGCCGCGAATGCGTCAACTGCGGCGCGACGTCGACGCCGCTCTGGCGGCGAGACGGGACCGGCCACTATCTCTGCAACGCCTGTGGCCTTTACTACAAGATGAACGGCCAGAATCGACCTCTCATCAAACCCAAAAGGCGCCTCGTAAGTACCTAAGCTTTGCTGCTTTTTCTCCTCGTTTATGCCGTTTTTTTTACAACGCGAATCGAATTATCGAACTTTCCTTTTCCATTTTCGTATATAAAAGAGGTATAACGCGGCGCGGTTTCTTCCAGCGACGATCGATATTCCGCGGAAATGACTCTTCGTGAGTGCGGCTCATTGGGAACAGCGCGAATTCGATTCGCTCGTAAAACGCGGCTCGGAAATTCGACACTGCCTCGTTTCCACGATGTTTGCGAGTAAAAAGGGATTTTTCCATTTCCAAGAATCGCGAAAAATCCTTTTACATTTAAATGCGAGCTCTCGTTCGCGACGATAATTTAAAGGAACAATTGAATCATGCGAATAAGCGGAAATTTTTCGTTGAAATTCGCGTTTCAACGCGGCCCGAGAAATGTGTATTCTGAAATTGTGCACCCGATACGTCTTTTTCATTGATCTCTGTCGCCGGGGCGCACGCACCATCGCGTGCACCCCGTGAAAGTAACCGAGCTGTCGCATTCGTGCGGCACTTTACGAATTAATGCACGAAACTCTCGCCAACGTTTTCTGTATTCCGCTCAATTAAAAATCGAGCGAAATTTCATTAGCGCGCTCGCGGAACAAAAGCGAAACACAACTTTTGCGACAAATCTCGGGTTTGATTCGACGTCGATGCCCCCCTTTCATCGGGAATTTTATCGCGCGACGAAAATAAAATATGCGCGATGGCTGTCGAGTCGTAATTTTCGTGGCTTTATTTACGGACGCCCAATGTTTTTCGTACGAATTTTCCAGCGGCGCGATGAAAAATAACGCGTCGCTCCGGGCGCTGTTTATCGAACGGATGACAGGTTAATCGCGCTTAATCAAACTCTTAATCGGATGCATTTTCGACGAGCGATATGGCGCGCTTTGTTATCGCTCGATCCCTTCGGCCCATGTTTATTGATTCGAGGATTTTAATAAGGGAATTACTCGAGCAGCGACACCTTTTTTGCAAACGGAAAAAGAAAAGTTGTAATTAGAGGAAGCAGCAGAAATTAAATAAAAAAGGAAAAGAAATTCCGCGAAATTCCGCGCATTGTTTTCCAAGTTTCACGAGAACCTGAACTCTTTTCCATCATCAAGCGAGCGATCCAGATAAGGAATAATGTCATACAATTCGCTTAATGACACGTTGCGTGCGCGCTACGCGACATCGTCCGAAAACATCGCGCGAGCGTGTTTTACGATACCTTCGAAACGTGTATTAATTCTTCGTCAAACATGGCGATTCGGGATGTTTATGACCCGCAGAAAACAGTAACACAATCCCGTAGCATATGGCTCCTGCGCAGCACGTAACATTTTCCATCCGAAAATCCCTCTCCAGATGTGTGTGTGTGTGTGTGTGTACGTCGCAGGGCAAAAAAAAGTTGAAGCATAGAGAGACAGAGACAATAAAAGCTCGCGGGGGGAGGAGGAGGAGGGAGGATCCGAGGCGATA
>JABFQM010000793.1:0-28671 GCA_022816865.1 Zelostemma sp. ZL-2020
CAGTGGAGGTCAGAACAGGTGGGTCGAAGAGGAAGAGAGTGCAGACGGTGGAGTGTGCGTGGGAGGAACGTGCTTGAACGGAATTATACGCGTTCAATAAAAGGAACAAAAAGCACAACTCTCGCATTAAAATTTCCATCGTATATTTGTATTCTCATATAATCAACGTTATAGAGTATTATAGTTGTAATTTTTGTTTAATTAAAAAATGGTGAAAAAACCGTAATACTCTCGCTCGCTCGCGAGTTGAGTTAAAAATCAAGACTACATCATTATGTATACCCGAGTTACATGAAAAATTAGTGTACAATATATTACAATTAAATTTTACAGAGTGTTTGCTTTGACAGTCGAAGGAGATTCCGACGCATGGAATCTTTCTTTTTTTTCATTACGCTTACAAAATTACTACTTTATACAATATATTTTAATATAGTCGCAGGATGTTTCGAGAAAACGTGCATAAAACTTGGGGATATCATTCCATTTCTAAAATAATATGTAGTCGCTCGCCCATTTCCAATCCATCATTGGGAAATCTTGAATTACGCGCGACATTGGATCGAGGAATTGATTGATTTACATATTTGCATTATTTCGCTTTGTAAAATACAGCTACAACTCTGCGATTTTACCGATACGTGTGATCGCGTCCTGTCATCCATGAAAAAATATTTACGCCCATTTCTACTCTTCAGTCGTCGCATTTGTGCACAAACAGCTTGACACTTGACATTCCGTTTTCGAGAAAGCCAAAGACTGTCGGTCGGTCGGATGCGCGTTTTTGCGCGCGTGATTTTTTCTCCCATAGACCAATTTTTGAGACAAATAAAAATGAACGTGCAAAAGTGGCGCGAACCGAGCTGACGACTCGCCAAGTGGCCTCTTAATTAATTAATCCAATCTCGAGCGCTTTATCTCAAGTGCAGCATTGCCCATCATTGAAAAGTACTGAAAACAATAGCATACATATGTAGAAGAAGAGCGTCGTCGTCAGGCTCTCACGCTCTCACGTCGATTCGCGGATGCTAAATATGATACATTTGCATCAAAACTCGGTCTAAGGGAAAAAATCGGCGAGGCGATGAATAGAAAAAAGAATAGAAATTAATAGAAATTCATCGCTTTGCCCTTTAATTCCCGCCCTTGAGACAAAAAAGCCATCATCATTTTTCGCAAGTAAAACCAAGTTTCTTTCCATTTCCCTCCTCAAAGAAATTTCTTTTCTTTCTTTCTTTTTTCATGCAATATGCATTGTTTTGAGCAAGATGCATCGCATGCCATGACGGACATTTATAAAAATATTGTGAATCGTCTATGTAAAAACTGCACTAAACGTATTATGTATAAAAATTCAAATTTGCAGAGATTTGAAAGAAAATTCATGTTGCGTTGGAAATATGCAATTTTTTTAAAAACTTACATATATCTATAGTTTCATAGGAACATTTGCACTGTACAAAATAAAAAAAATACAGATAAATTTCATTGAAAGACTATATGATACTCGCGTAAATTTGACCGAGCGATCGACGCTGCCTTTTATCCCACTTTGACTGGTCGATTGAAAAATTATTTAAAAAATGCGATTCTCGTTTCTCAAGCATGCGAAGATAAGAATGAAGACACAAAGAAATGCTATGATTCAAGAATTGGCTGAAAAAACGGTTTTTCCAGATCGACACCTGGGAGGAATTCGGCCGCTCGATTTTTTGCTCAAATTTTGTACATTTTCCGGGACGGAAAGGGCGCCATCGTTTTGCCGAGCCCTTCTGGAACCTCTGGTGCGCCCCACCAGTCTTTCCAGATCATTGAACTGGGCTTGCAGTCTAAGCGCCAGCTCAAAGTCCTCCTTTTCCTGTTGCAACGTCTTTTCAATTCTCTTTTGTTCCTTGATCACCTCATCCTCGTCCGAGGCACTGCTGCTTTTTGATTTCTCCTTTTTATTATTGCACTTTTCGACACCTTCAAAGACAAATAAAAATTAAACACCCTCTCGCCTTGACTTTCGCGCTGCAAATTTTAATCCAAACGACAAACCTTTTTGCCGTTTGTTCCTCTTTGATTCGTTGGGAATGTGCCGTTTTCTTTTACAGTTTTGTGCATTTTCCAGTCTTGGCGTTTTCTTCAAGCCCTTTTCTTCTTTCGACAAATCAGCAACAGTTGTACTCAGCGTTTTTCTTCGCTTGATCCTTTCGGCAATGTTCTCGATGGCGGCGACGTTGTCGGGCAATGATTCATTACCGGACGAGTCATCCGAATGTTTATTTTTGCTGCCGATGTTGTTGCTCTGCTTCTTCAGGTTCCGCGAAGGCTGTCTTTTCGTCGACTTGATTATCCCATTCATGCTTTTCGTGTAATTTTTATTCGTATCGCAACTGACTTGGGACGCTGCAAAACAATGCGAGTCGCGTGCTTTTGACTTTTGCGTATGATTCGGCAACCTCGAGGATTGTTGCTGGAGGTTGGCCGCCGTTGGGCTTTGCAATGTGTCAGAGTCTGCGATGTCATCTTTTTTCGAATTTGCCAAGCCTTCCAGTCTTTGCGCTTCTATTCTCGCTTTACCTGCAAGCAAACGCGATTAATTTTAAAATAAATGTTTCGTCATATGCTCGATGAGCTTATCTCTTTACCACTGAAAGCGCTCCAGGAGCATCCGATGATTCTCTTGAAGCCTTTCGGGGATGGTGGTTGCGGCACGACGTTTGATACTCTCTTGACGATAGGAATTACTCTAATAACTTTGGGATTGATCTGTCTGCCTTCTGCTGGAGCAAATGCGCGACGTTAAAACATAAAACTGCCAAATTGTCCCAAATAAAAACATGAAAAAAAAAAAAAAACAACAACAAATGCATCAATAATTACCGGAAGACAACAACAGAGCTGTTCTGGGCACAGCTTTGATGGGCTTGAAATGGTGAATTTCCTGATTTATGCTGTCATGGCTACCGCTACTTTCGGCACTGCCGATCCTGGCCTCCGCCGCTTCCCTGCTGGCAACGGAAGTAACGCAGACTTCCACATCCAGAGTTTTTTTCTTACTGCTGAAAACGTCGCTTGGCACCCGCAACTCTTCCTTGCTTTGCAGACCATAAATTTTCCAACTACTGGAACAACTCGGCCCTGCCGAGCAACTCGCTGCTCCCGCTGGAACTTCTTTTTGTCTCTCCTCGTCCTTATCGACGCTCAGAGTTCCGGACATGACGTACTGATTGACTCGCGACGCAAAAGTAACGGCCGCTTTTGTAGCGTCCCATCCATCTTTGCGAGATCTTTTCCGATTATCCGTTTGCTTGTTCGAGTCGGCCGACAAAGCTTTCTTCTGACATTTCTCCTGATGTTTCGGGGCTCCAGCTTTGTTCTGATTCTTGGCCAGCGACTTTGCCACGAGTTTGTCCTGTGCCAATTGATCCAATTGTTCCTGCTTCTCCTCCGCCTGAATCTTCCTTATCAGGGCCTCGCTCGCGATTCTCTCGGCTTCTCGCTGTCGCAATATTTCCTCTTGCGCCAGCTGCAATTGCGCCTCGTACTCCCGGCGAATTTCCCCGGCCGTACAGAGTATTCTGTTCGTCACTGCGGGGGGACAAAAGCAAGAGCCAATGAAAAAAAAAGATAAAGATATAGGTTATGTTTATGTTGTTTTTTTGTTCGCTGTTGACACTTACCAGACTCCAATCTGGCGTCATCGTCGGTCCCGTTGTATTTGCTTTCAACTTCCTTCGGAAACTTTTGGCGAATGGTGCTCCAGAGCTCGGTATTTACAAGGGTCTCCGATTTCGTGGCCGTGCGTAGCCACGATGAAATTCGTAATCTACAGAAAGGACACGCAAAGCTATTGTGTTCGAAAGTACTCCTCAGGCACAATAGACACAAAGAATGCGTACACGGCAGCGTCACGGGTTCGATCAAAATTCCCCTGCATATCGGACACATCAAATCCCTCAACGTCACGTCCACCGAGCCTCGCGACAGCGAAATATCAAAGAATTTTGACGTCCTTTTCAGGTAGGTCGCCATTTTCTCTCTTCTCACATCACCTTTTACTACTACCGTACCGTACCGTGTGCGGCGTGTAGTAGCAGTCGGTAGTGCTTTCTCTCTCTCTTTTCTTCCGCGCGTGTGTTTTTTTTACATTTTTCTCTGTCACGCCGCGACATCAGTAATTTTCTTTATCGACCATCGGTGCTTCATCGAAAGACGGTAATTTGTGTGTGCGCGCGCACGCGCGCCTTGATTGATGAGTTTAAAAATGCAATTTAAAACGTTCATTAGGTACTTTTCCGATTTCGGAATTTTGCTTGCATAGCTTCAAAGCAATAAAAAAAAAAAAAACGTACATTCGATTCAATTCTCAACTTTCGCGTCAGCGCATCTAATTAATTGTCATACTTTTTTCTCGTTACATAAGATCCTAATGTACATACGAGTACATATAAGTATACGAAAGTAGCGCGCTTTTTTCAGCAGCAGCAATTAAAAGAGACTGCACCTTAACAAGTTTTATCTGTAACACTCGTCCCCCCCCCCCTGCAATTTCGCACATTATGTAAAGGATTATGTAAGAAAATGACGTGGTTTTGTAGAACGTTTTAATGAGGATGAGAGCCTCCTCGTTTCTTATTCCGTGCGGACCCATGGGCCATGAGCGCCAAAGAGACAAAGCACGGGGAATTCTTCACTTTCGTAGAAAGTTTGACGTACGCAAGATATAACTCTTTATTAAATTGGGTCGAAGCAGCTGGCGGCCAAACATGATGTGGACTTTCAATTGTTTTTTCTCACCACGATCCTCTCATGAGAGTAGAAAGTTGTGTACGAACTGCTGCCGGTTAGCATCTCGTCGTTATTCTCGTTACGTTACAACCTAACACAACGTTTTTGCGACAAATCTTCATCAGCAGTTTTTTATTTTGCAAAACATTAACGTTATTGAGTTTTGCACGTTTGCGATAAATTACGTTTACTTCAAAAGATTAAGCGTGTTTTTTGCCGCGAATACAAAAAAATTAATACTTGACACGAAAATGTTCTCATCATGTTTGCATCAACAGAAAGACCTCGGGAAATCTGCAAGGGAAATACACTTAAAATTCGCAAATGAAATTAGCGAAAATTGCTAATAAGAGTTGAAAAAATGGATTGACAATATCGAATTTGATTAGACAAGAACCGGATACCTCAATTCATTCTATAAATATGACGAGTGAAAACATTAGGGGCTCTCGATTGGTTTTACCAATAGCCGTGCATAAAATTGCAGATGACAATAGTGCAATGTATAAGATCGCGACTCGTGACCTAAATTCCATTGATCAAGAGTAACCTCCTCTTTCTACAAGGACGTGGGTAAAGAAGCAGTCTATGAAGGAGTTGCAGCAGTCATCAAGATGCGCATCTCGTTTTTAACAATGTCCTGTTATCGTACGCGCGAACTCATAAGAATTGATAGGAATTGAATCGCGACTCATCTTGCGTCAAGATGAGTCGTTTCGATCTTGATTCAAAACGAATTTTCTCGCGTCAAATGGCAAGCCTTCGCCAGCTTTGAAGTTGGCTCTTAAACTTATGCTGAACTGTGCGTTTTCATGCTAGACTTCTAATTTGGCATAACACCGAATATAATAAGACCAAAGCAATTTGGAGAACGTTAACCAAATGGAATTTAATCGATTCTTAAGTTGCACCGACTCGAGAGTGTCAGAGCGAGATAGTATCGGAGCGAGATATTTTTCAGAGTAACATACACTTCGAGTCGAGACGAGTCATTGCGGCAAAATGGAAAAATGAATGAAAAAAGGGAGAAGCAGAAATCGATGAGGGTTCGAAAGGCTGCAATCGACCCTTTTCATAAGCACGTAGTGCAAGTACCATGTGTCACGTGGCGTTGCAAAAACGAATGCCGTGACCCCGTATCTGGTCCCTGCCGTGTCGTTTGTACGGTTTGTACGGTTTGTACTTTGGGGGAGGTGGAGTACGTGTATCCCGTTACACACGTGGCGGACGTATTCGAGCGCGTTTTACCTGACACGTGTCGATTTCGGATCTGACTGCCGTACACTTGACTTTCCACCGGAAAGGTCATTACGGTTGTTGAATGCTTTTCGGCGACCATTTTTTTGACTTAATCCCTTCGGCGCGTTTCAAGGCTCCTCGATCATCCCTCGACTTTTTGGGGGTGAAAAATCCTCATCTGCTTTGTACGCGAGGAAGAAGACGAGTTGCCGTATACATATATGTATATAATTGTGATCTGGAACGAGGGCCTTAAAGGCTTTAGTGAGCGAAAACAGCTAGTCGAGAAAAATAGGTTTAAAGGGAAGAGTCACAAGCTGACCCGCCACTCATAACTGCAGTCTAATTTTCATCGTAAAGGTTCAAGACTAGTCTTATTCCATAAAAATGAGAATAATCTGAAAATCGATTTTTCGGTCACTAAGGTCCTTTCCTCGTTCCAGGTCACATACAAGCCAGGCTTTTACGGTCGATTCCAAATTGCGATTCGAATCGGTCGGAAGAAAGGTGTTGTTCGAGGCTTGCCAAGACTAGGTCAAGTGATATCGACCTGTTCGGGTGGAGGATATATTTGACCTACGTTTTACTAGTTTTTGTCTCTTTTGCGCGTTACTCGCCGTCTTTTTCGCTCTTTACGCTGCGCTTGGTCTATTGTTTCACGAGTAGCAAATGTATTTTAAGAAATTTGCCTATACATGCCTAGTGCAATAATAGAAAGCATCGCTTTGAAAACACTTGCGAGCGTTATTGGATTTTGTCCTCTAGCTCTTACGTCATCGCTGTAATTTGCTGCATCGTAAAAAGAAGAAAGATATACCCACCCTCATCATGTAATTATGAAAAAACTTGGGAGAAAAGTCTTGTTTTAATTACATCGCGGCAAATTAATTTTGAACACGGTAGGTATATGTCATTCGAGTTATGCGTGACTCCAAGTTCAACGACCCTATTCGTACGTTTTTACCTACGAGCTCGCTACGAAGGACGCGGTGCTATGAGACCCTCGTCGTAAAGTGAAAATAAGTCGAGCTGTGTGAATCTGAAAGTTTCGCGAGACTTCTTTTGTACGCGAACACATCTTGCGGCAAAGTTTATCGAAAGTGATGTATCCTAAAATTAGCAGGAAACGAGTGAAAATAAAGGTGGCTCTCGTGCATTATTAAATCGCCACCTGCCGCAGACTTGGATCATGGAATCGACCACTATTCTTACTCGGGCGATTCCATAATTGGAACTTATTGTTTGCATAGGAAGGACGTTGAAGTCTGAGGAAGGGAAAGGAAATTTTTGTAGCGGAAAAACTACACCCGGTGGAAAAGACATTGAGAAAAATGCGCTGCAGTCGGACCAACTGGAAATAATAATCAGTTGAGCATTGTTCCGTTGAAGTAACTCGAGTATTTACTTGATCTCTGTTATTTGAAGAAAAAATTTTACTTCCTTTTCACGAAAACGGAATTTTTCTGTTACATCAACAAAACGAAATTAATCAGTTTTCTTAAAGAAGCATTTTTATTATCTTCGTTGAATTTGTCGGCACTTGGCAGGAGTAATTTTTTCTTTATTATCCCTTCGAATTGAAAACGGACAATTATTTGTTCTCTCAATGTAGCGAATCGTCTAACATGGTTATTCTCATTCGGTTGTATTAACTGCAGTAGTCTTCTAGAGTGACTAAAAATGTTATCTCAGGTAAAAGTGGGCGGGGAATGTGCAAATAATTGCGGAAAATGCATTTTTCCTTGTAAATCGTAGTAAAATGTAAAATATTGGCGGAATTTTTCATCACGTACGATTACGTATACGTAAAGTAAAGATTACCGATTAGAGGGGACTTTGGAGTTTGACAGTGCACCTGTTCCAACTTTTCCTCTTCGCGTTCTCGCGTCCTCGCGAGGCGCAGAATCGCGAATCCACGCCTCCCGCGCGCCCTGCTAGACTCGGAATCCTGGCGGAGGCGGAAAACACACCCCACCCCCGACCCGTCGGGTGCTTTTCGTGACGTCATGGGGCTTGAATCAATATCACATCCGCGAGACTCTGGAGAAAAGCGGGCGCTTCAGTGCGGGGTGTCCGCCGCAACGCGAGGGACGTCAAATTCCACGTCGCTCCGACGGCTCACTCGATGAGCAATTTTTTGCCCTCAACCTTTTTTTTCGCGACGTTTTTTCGATCGCTCGCATTTTACACGACGCGCTCCGATGAGACCCGAAAGTACGGAGAATTTTCTTCGACAGTTTTGTCCTTTTCGCGAATTTCGGGGTGGTGATACAAGTATTTGAGAACAGTGAAAAAGGAGGTCACGGATGCTTTGGCGCTCGCAACGAACGCTCTCCTGTAAGTACACGAATCAAAATTTTTGTGCCGATCTTCTTTTTCTAATGAATGCTAAAAAAATAGAAAACTTGAGCACCTTAGTTGCCTCGGAACAAATTGCTTTGAACCACAAATGTACCTTTCAGACTTTGATCGAGTTTATCGCATTACATCGGAACGCGATTGTAAAGAGCAAATCGTGACTATTGTTTCACCTTTGTAGAGTCACGTCTCACGAACCGAATTCATCCGAAGAGGGTGAATTTACATAGAAAAAGCTGGCTGGTTTCAAGCTTCATTTTTGTCCAATCGAATTCATTGTTTTCTACGTTATATGAAAAGTATCATTTTTTGTACAACGATTCACAACGATTGACCTCCCTTACACGACTATATCACTGCGAATGTTACGTACGTGTCTCTCGCGTCGTTCTTCATTTACTTGGCTTTCGATGAATTAATACTGACTCGATACTTTGTCGACTCGACAAACATAGTATAACACGTCAGCAGCGAAAATACGAATAATTTGAGTACAATATAGGATGAAAAATAGAAAAATGATAAAAATGGTTTGTAAGATCCTCGACCCGTCGGGTTTTTCAGAGAAATATTTCGGATCTCGGGGGTCTCGGGATCTCGAGTTGCAAAGGGGAGCGGAAAAGTAAGGCCGGTGGAAAGTTGGGCGGAAATCGATGGCCATCAGCGCCCATGGGAGCCCTCGCGTTTAGAACAAGGTATTCGAAATGAATATAGGTGTATATTAATACTCGCAACTAATTTGTCCGCGATGAAAATTAATTCATCTTCTCTCGATGAAAAAGAAATTCACCCTCCCAAAAGACCTCGCTCCGGTGGAGCGACTGCCTTCCAAATTCCAATCCCGCGAGGAAGAGCCAGGACATGCCGCTACTTCCGGTGTGAGACTGTGCCCCCCGCTGGTCTGGTCCGCTGGTGATTGTACCCCACGGGGTCTACAGAGGTAATTATTTCATTGTCCGACAATTTTGTCCTCGCTTCGGTTTAACTTCGCATTACCCATTTTCCCCGCGCGTAAATCAAGGGAGAAGGCCCAGTCGCAAAAACCCTTTTGGTAACAGCAGAATATTGGAAAATTCAAATTGGACAATTGGCGAATTTTCAAACAGTTTTTGGAAAAACATTGCGGAACTTCCCTCTAAAATTTCTTTTGTAATTCTTTTCATGCACCAATTTCCCAATTGGAATCCACCGTCCGGTATAACGGAGGGAGTCTAACTTAAATTATTCGTCGGGGCCCTTGCAATTTTGCGATCGCACAGGTTTCCAAACTTGGCGGATTCTGATCGGCTGCCGAACCTCTCGGACCTTCGTCTCCGTCAACTCGAGCTCACCCCGGCACAACTCACCAACTCGCCAAAAATGATCAACGTCGCCGGAGTCGTCTCTATCGTATTATTTTATATTTTGATCCTGGGTGTGGGAATATGGGCTGCCAGGAAAAAGGAAGCCGGCAACGACTCCGAGGAGGAGGTGATGCTCGCCGGCCGTTCGATCGGTCTCTTCGTCGGCATCTTTACGATGACGGCGACCTGGGTTGGCGGCGGATACATCAACGGCACCGCCGAAGCCATTTACACCAGAGGTCTCGTTTGGTGTCAGGCGCCATTCGGATACGCTCTCAGCCTCGTTTTCGGTGCGCGCTTCTACGTTTCTATCATTTTTATACACTGAGAAAAATGTGCTGCAGTCAGATTTTCATTGAAAATCTTCACTCGAGGAGAACTGTTTCGTTGAAGTAACTCGAGTCTTTTCTTGAAACAACCAAAACTTCAGTTGAACAGAAAACAAATTAGATATAGCAATTGGCCAGTTTTCTTATTTCATACACAAAGAACTTCAAACAAGCATTTTTATAATCTTTTTTTTTTCAATTTTCCGGCACTAACAAAGAGTAACTTTTTCTTCATTAATTTTACAAATTAAAAACATAAAATTGCTTCACCGATCTGGTTTGTTTTTCCAATTCACCGCATTGTCTAACATTGTTTATGTAAAGCAATACATCGGTATATAAGACAAATAAAACATTTCGTCAAACCTAGCCTGATTTTCGTGGATTTGACAAAACATTTGCCGGACCAACAAAAATTGCTTATGCCAAAAAAACTTTGTTACGAGCGAATGTCTGATTGTCATTTTACTTCAACAGCTTATTCGGTTACGGTAACTAACAAGTTCTGTTGAATCTACGAAATGCTCATTCAGTTGTATTAACTATATACAGTCTTCTATCGTCTTGAAAATGAAGTAAATTTTTTTCGTTGGAATGACTAAAAATTTTTCTCAGTGTATCTAACGTGCACTCATATAATACCATGCAACGTTTTGCTCCCCGATAGGCGGTATCTTTTTTGCCAACAAGATGAGACAGCAGGGGTACATCACGATGCTGGATCCTCTCCAGGATGCTTTCGGTGAACGAATGGGAGGGCTACTCTTCCTCCCAGCTCTCTGCGGCGAAGTTTTCTGGGCCGCGGGAATCCTAGGCGTGTAACATTTCTACACAGTACCTATGTCTTTTTTATGTCGCTTGAAAGATAATTTTCAGTTTTTATTTTTCAGCTGCCTTGGGTGCTACTTTGGCCGTCATCGTCGATATGGAACAAAGTACCTCCGTCATCCTAAGCTCCTGCATCGCTGTTTTTTACACGTTGTTTGGGGGTTCGTACTCGCGCAAGTTCGAAATTCTTCAACTCGTCCACTGATTTCCCTTTTTAAAAAACATTGAAATTTTTATACACGCAGAGAAAAGTTTTGTTGGCATAACAAAATGTTTCCTCGAATTTGGGTTAATAAAACCTTTCGTCAAATTTAACAAAACCAGGCTAGGTTAGACAAAATGTTTTGTTAAAGTAGATGAAATATTATAAGTCAATTTGGCAAAATCAAAGCACTTTCTTGAATTTAACAAAATCTCTCCTCCGAGCGTGTATCAATAAATATTAGTGGTTGAGGTTAGAAATTTCGATTGTACAATAACATTCCATTAATCTCAAACAAATTTGTTGTATCATAATTATTATTACAGGCTTGTACAGCGTGGCGTACACCGACGTTATACAACTGTTCTGCATTTTCATTGGATTGGTAAGTTTTTTTTTTTTTTTCATTTTGTGGTATATTTCAATTTTACGTGAAAAAAAAGTCTTGAGAGCTTGCACAACTTCTCTATAAAGAATACAGTAAAAATCCCATCATCACCTCCTCTGCTAATTCTTTCGTGTGGGGTTAAAGCTCTCCAAATTAATGTTTTAAAGGCCATTTTTATCGATAAAACTTTTGCTAGGGAAAAAGGTCAAAATGCATGGCTCTAATGGTCCCCTAGACTAATAATCATTAAGCCTGACGAAATCGCGGCAGTAACCCCTGATCTTACATCCATAAGCTAATGAGTTGCGTCGGGGGGTGGAAAAAGCCGGACCGGTTCGTGCGATTCGCCCCGTGATTACACGCGAATCTGAAAAGAGGAAGAAGCCTTTCATGTCGATGTATTCACGGCATCTTTTTCATCGAACCGGTTCCATGCGAATTTTATTGATCAAAGCCTGGAATTTCAAGAAAAATGTGATTTTCACCCACAACCACGTAATGTATAGAGCATTGCATGCTTTTCTGATGTATTTGCAGTGGATGTGCATCCCATTTGCCTGGGGACATTCCAAAGTGCTGCCGCTTAGTTCGATGGACGTTGACTGGATAGGCCAAGTCAATCCCAGCGAGTATTGGTATTATTTGGATTACGGCCTGCTCTTGGTCTTTGGCGGAATACCCTGGCAGGTCTACTTCCAAAGAGTCTTGTCCTCGAAATCGGCCGGTAGGGCGCAACTGCTCAGCTACGTGGCTGCCATAGGATGCATATTCATGGCCATTCCTCCTGTTTTAATCGGTGCCATCGCCAAAGCCACGCGTAAGTCTGCGACCTTTTTATCAATATTTTATAATAGTCATAAAAATCACGCCATTTTTTTTTGAAAATGCAAACTTTTGAGCAAACTTTGATGTGTCTTCGCGCTTATACAGCATCTGTTGGGGATGTGTCGTTAATTCATTTACGTGATTGACATTCTACGGCGCTTAAATGGATGCCGAGATGTATTCCTTGATCGTTGTCTTTAACGATCAGCGTGACAGCCCCCGAGTTTATGCAAAGTTGGAACACGAACTTTACCTGAAAGCCTCTACTCTCTTGCACTTTAACCTTTAACTTTATTGATTCCGTTACGCGACCGTGACATGCCCAAAGTTCATCGAGTAATAAAAAAAAACCTTTGATTTTTGTTTGCAAGGGCCACTTGATTTCAATTATTTCTTACATTTATTATTTATTTCTTTTCGAGTATTCGCGTGATAGATCAAAGTCTCCGCGTAAAGATCGCATTTTACGTACATGCCTATTGACTGATCCTTGGCGTGTTTTCGTTTTTCATCGAACGTGTTTCTTTTGCCGGGTCGAGGGTTCGAGGGTTTGAGGGTTCTTCTCGTTGAGGGGGGATTAAATTAGGCACGGTACGCTCGCGACCCGCGGAAGCTACTTGACATTTGGTGGCGCAGGGTGTTTCGGCGGTATTTATTTACAACGTTGAGCAAAGTCGGGCCCTATCGCCGAGTATAATGGCGTGGGATCTGCCATGTGAGATTCCAACGACGAGGGTGAGGGTGGCAAATGCGCGACTCCCTCTCTCTCTCTCACTCTCACTCTCTCTCTTTCTCTATAACGTCCAACGTAAATACAACAACCCTACCGAAACTAATTCGTAAACCTGCATCGATACTCAAAGACTCGTAAGCGCGATGAATGGAGGAATTTCAGGAAATGTGAAGGAATGGAATCGTTGAATGTTTCAGCGTGGAACGAAACTGGCTACACTGGTCCTTACCCATTCACGTCGAGAGAGACCAGTATGATTCTCCCGCTTGTCCTTCAGTACCTCACGCCGGATTTCGTGTCCTTTTTCGGTCTAGGGGCCGTTTCAGCGGCGGTCATGTCATCGGCAGACAGCAGCATTCTATCGGCGAGTTCTATGTTCGCGAGAAACGTCTACAAGCTCATTTTTCGACAAAGGGTAATTACATATAAGCATAAACTGAGAAAATAGTGTGGCAATGGTTACCACGCGATGTATAGTAATGACGCATTACGAAAAAGTACAAAAAAAAAGAAAAGAAAGATGCAAGATTATGCAAAGAAATACAAAAAAGAATCAAAAACTATAGAAAAACATGTATTTTTGTCATTTATCGTGTTTTCACTAGTTTTTAAAAAAATTTTTGGATCTTTGTGTTTTGTCATGTTTCCATTCTTTTTACTAATGTTCCGAAACACGACGTTTAAAGAAGATGTAAAATATCACATCGCGTGGTATCTGCTAGCACTCGATGTAGTTGGAAAAGCATTTACTACACGTGTTACCAGATAATTTTCTCAGCGTAGATGTATTTAGATTTCTGACAAACGCCCCCCCCCCCCTCCTAAACCCCTCCCCCGTTCGGTTGTTTGTTTCGCAGGCCTCGGAAATGGAGATAATTTGGGTGATGCGCGTCGGTATCGGCGTGGTGGGAATCTTGAGCACGGCCATGGCCCTGATGATTCCATCGATTTACGGCCTCTGGTCGATGTGCTCGGATCTCGTGTACGTCATTCTATTTCCACAGCTCCTGATGGTGGTGCACTTCAAGGAATACTGCAACACGTACGGCAGCCTATCGGCGTACATAATAGCCTTCGTCGTGAGGATAAGCGGGGGCGAGAAGGAAATGGGCCTGCCGGCCTTGATCCAATACCCGGGCTACGACGCGGAAACGAACACGCAAATGTTTCCCTTTCGAACGATGGCCATGTTGATGTCCCTGGTGACTTTGATCGGCGTATCTTACGCGACGCAAGTGGTGTTCCTGACTGGCCGATTAGCGCCAGGTTACGACGTCTTCCGTTGTGTCGTCAACATCCCCGAGGACGTTGAAAGGGTGGGCCCGGATCCAGCGGAGGGCGAGCAAATGGCTGTACTTGCGCCCGGGGCCGTGAGGCTTTACGGCAGCAAGGACGAATCAAACGGACGAGTGAATCCAGCGCTCGAGCCGGACTACGACATGGAACCAGGTTACAAGGCTGTACCCGGGGCCGAGATACCCGCCGGAGCTATCGGTAGTGGCGGAGGCGGCAGCTCCGCCGGGCCCCTCGGACCCCTCGGACACAGCAGTGGAACGAGAAAACCGCAATCCAGCACCGCGTTCTAAACTCTGGTTTCGTGATCGGATGCTGTGACCAACAATAACTCTGGCGGTGCGGTGCGTCTTTTTCTTCTTCTTCTTCTACATTCTCTATTCTTTCACTTTTCCTTACGTTTTTATACTTTCTTTTTTGCAAAATCATCAAGTAACTTTCCGAATCGTTGGCAAAATGCTTATAGTTACTGTTCAGATATACCGGCTTACTAATTATCATCATTCGGAATGTTTCTTTACGCTTTACATCTTTTACAGTGAAAATATCTTGATCGCAATAGCTTTTAATTTTGATTCGAATTTAATATAAGAGATTAGAGACTTCTAGTCTCATTCATCACACATTTCAATTACAAGCTATATTGGGAACAAAAAGATATCCCACATGTTTTTCAAAATAATTTCTTATGATTTTATTTTATTTTATATTTCTTTCGCGAAGCTTCGATTCGAACAAAATTGACAATTTAACGATCTAATGGTGCTACCAGAACTTACTCGAAAAATGAAAATTGCCAACGTTGTTTGAAAATTGTGCAAATCTACGGAGCTTCTGGAAATGCAGTACATACGTCCCAAACGCCGCACCGCCTATTAGGCCTAGTGATTATACTACTTGTTTTCCTTTCGAAATACAAAAATATATATATATATATATATATTTAGAGAGTCTACTGAAAGCTTGAGAGAGGCGAGAGCGATGGTCAATCTTGCGCAACTCGTGTGCGTGTTTTTTGTTTGCCCAATCGTTGGAAATGAAAATGGACTTCTTTTCCGATATCAATTTTCATTCGGTGTCAATTATGTCGAACCCTCGGAGTGACGCGTATATAGGATAATGTAACGTTCCGCAAATATGTAGCAACGTGTCGAGCGTGTAATAATCTATCTCCGCCGACGTTGGCCAGAAGCTTTTGTACTCGCGTGTATCGATCGTTTTCTCTCGCTTCGTTCGACACGTGCATATTATGGTAGTGATAATATTAGAAAAAAAGTCATCTATAATTAATTTACGTGGAAAGTGTCACGCTCCAACTAGAAATTGCATTATTTACACCGGCTACATGAGCGAATCACGGTATCGTGATTCGGTATGATGAAAACATTGCAATTAGATGGGTAATTTATTTGGCAACGCGAGGATTGACCACCGCTCTTAATCGTTGTGTTTAATATATAGTATATATAGATAAATTTAACGCGCTGGTGCAGTGTGCTTCGAGATGGATATCGCGTGCCAAAGCGGAGCTCGAAATGCGATGTTGAGGCGTGATACAAAAGTGACACTTTTGAATTGAACACATTTGTAATGTTCAAGAAAGCAAAGTAACTGTATACGTGTCACGAAAGATAATTCCTAGATCGCTAGTAACTTTTCTGTTTACTCGTTCATGAATCGCGACGTTTTATACAACGGATTAACAAAGTTTTATATCAAGTTGAAAAATTTTTATTCCGAGTTACGCGAATATTGTTGCAAATGATGAGATATAATTTTTAGTCCAACGATTTGTCGAATTTTATTTCCGGTGCCAATTTTTCGTCAACGGTTGTAGCATATGAAAGAAAAAAAAAACTTTAATCAGAATGAATTAAATCGGGTATAAGTGATTTTTTACACGGATATAAAAAATGCACGGATCGCTCAATCAAGTTACTCGTTTCGCGAAAGAAATCAAGTATCATAGCGATATTTTTGTATAAAAATGACGGTAACTTTGATGTAATATATTATACAAATAATGGAATACAATAATCCTAAAGTATAAGATTTTAGTTTTTCGTGCTATAGGAAAGCGTTGATTTGAAAAATGGAATATTTTTGGTAAAAGTCTAAGAAATGTTTAAACGCTGTGCGTTTATTTTTGGGAGGTGGCAATACGCACGCGACATTCATTATCGAATCACGCGGTACATATAGGTATACATACTGCAAACGTAATTGCAACGAGGAAAAACGAGCGTTTAGATTTGAGCAGGATCAGATTTGCAACGTGCACACAGCGACGCGTATACGTATGTATCCACCGCAACAAAACTATACGAATCAGCCATCTTTTAACGTTTGAAGGTGGAATATGAGTGATCAATCTCATATCCCTATAAACCCTGCACCGTCTTGAAAACGTCTCTTAATCGCAGACCAGCAATACATCGCTTTTCATGTGAAACAGCCGCTATTTCATGAACTCGGGCAGCCACATTTTCAGCTGTTTGCCTCAAGTTTGACATTAAGTACTTCCGCATCCGTCTGCCAAAAACACGTGGTCAATATAATATATATTTTTTCCAAACGTAACGGCAAAACATCAAAATATAATTCACAACTCGTTTTGCCTTGAAATTTTAATACTGATATTATAAGAGCTTACTTTTACGTTAAATTTGCAATGCAAACCTTTTCAATTCCAATTTTAGCAATAATATTTCGAGCGATAAGTTTGTGCTATGAGAAAAAATTGACATGCAACAATCGCAAAGCTCTCGTTTGAATTTCCGGTAACGTTTTCAAGAAGCGTTGGTTACATGAAATAGCGGCCATTACACCCCTCCTCAAGACGGTATGGGCGCTATTTATCGCTGATCTGCGATTAAGAAGTTTTCAAGACAGTGCAGTGTTTCATTTGGATACGTCAGTTCATTCAATGTATTTCTCGTCGAGTTTTAGCGAGTTCAAGTTACTACAAATTACACGTTTTAACGAGTGTTTATTTTTGTTTTTCACAAAAAATTATTCGTGCATGCTGCACACACGTACAAAAAGCATTTTCACTAGCGATTTTACCATATCGTATAGATTTATGTTTTAAATGTTATCGAAATTGTTAAGTTTGTTACTTGTACATACTTTTGCCCGACACCGTTTATGATTAATATATATCGAACGTTCCTTTTTGTTTCTTTTTCATTACGACGACGAATTTGAATCTTAACGGTTTCGTAAAGATTGACGAAATTAAAATCAACTAAATCTGAATGCATCGTTATCAATTCTTGTGGCACTCTATGGATGAATCTCCCAGCAAAAAAAGACGCAAATTATTTTTGACTATTAGCTTTTTTTAATTTTATAATCGTTGCTGCGTTTTACAATTCGAACTGGTTTGTTTTTTGTTTACATCGGAAGTGGTATTTAGAATTTGCTGCAATTACCTATTGTGAACGACGTAAAAATTTGTAATCAAGACAACGAAGCGAATCTTAGATGTGAAATATGAAATAAATGCGGACATTGATAAACTCCTGAAAAGACCTTTTTTGTTCGAGATTAATCTTTTCTTGTTATTCCGAATACCGTTACGATTGTTTCCAAAATCAGACCATTGACTCACTCTTTAATGCGAACTCGCAAGTTCGATGGCACACGAATCACGGTGAATCTCGTCTTCTAACATATATTTTCAGTCGCTCGCTTAGGACTGCCGTTCCATGCTAATGTTGGTAGTACAATCGTATTTCTTGATGAAAAAGAGACACGCAACTTGAAGACGTTATAGCGGAAGTTCTTTCGAAAGTTGTCGCGAAAGCTTCCAGGGGTAATTTTTCATTTCAACTCCGTTGATTAATTTCGACTAAGGGTATATTATAATGAAATTAATATACGCTGTATAATGGAATAACGAACAAAATTATGTATTAAATATACTCGAGTTTGCGCGAGTAACGCGAGGCAAGATATTTTTTTTTCATCGCGCGCCTCATCACCTACATATCAATTAACATGCATTGTAATCAACGATGTTACTAAAAAAAAAAAACCTATACATATCATAAAGTGTGCTCTATTGTTAATAAATTGTCTGAAAATATAATAACGTATCGACGATACTTGGGAGATTGGTGACATGGTAATTTGTCACGGCACAGTCGTGTTTTGACAAAAAGCATCGACGCACACGGGAATCACGGAATTTCTTTCCTGGAATTGGAATTTTGTCATCGATACTTTTTGCTAAAACGAAAGGACGTATTCAAGAGAGCAGTTGTGTTTTCGAGTAAAATATGGATAAAACTGATTTGAATCCGTGACGTTGGTTGTTGGTAGTCGTTGAGGAGTGGGGGAGCAAAAGGTGGCGAGGAAACACAAAAAAGGGCTGCTTGCGGCGAACACGATCGATCCAAGGTTGTGGAGTTACTTGCCTGATTCCAAAGATATCCTACCTCCAAAATGTACTTGATAAAGCGAAGAAAACTCGATCGCTTATTACACAAACTTTCGACGAATGGAGGAAAAACGTTTTTGTTTTTGTTTTTCTTTCGAAAATCTTTTTCCCCATCACAATGAATTTGATGGTAATGACAAGTTTCAGAAGCATCGGATAATGCGCATTATTTATTCCCTTGGATAATCAAACTGTGCTTTTTGAGATGACAATGAAAAGAGAGCGAAAGTGTAATTTTTCAAGCAAGCGGCACTTACTATCGTAACGAGAATGTACATCTCCGCGGACCTACTTGAAAACCAAACGTGTACCTAAGACGTATAGCCACGTATAGCTACGTACTTGAACGTTCTACCTCTGTAGAGAGGTAACAACCTACCTACCTTAAAGCGCGCGCGAGAGGATGAGTGAAAGAAAGAGCGAGTGCGTGTAAAAGTATTATTACAAAATTTATTACACATCGAATATGATGAATTATATTATACACAAAGCGCCCGATGACAGCCTGGATGAACATATCAATGTATTAACAAAGCGTTTCTCAGTATATACTGTAATATATTATATAAATATAAATATATAATACGTGTAAAGTTGCGAAAAAGACCGAGATGTTGATTGTCAATGTTACAAATAAACGGTGTACAAAAAGCACTACTCGTTCATATTTTTTCCATCCCGCTGTTCTCTTCTTTCCCGTCTTCGAAAGCAACCCATCGAAATCCAGTATGTCACGATACTTGCCACGACCGTGACTATAATATTATAATCGCCCGATCGTATGGCGATCGTATTTTTTTCTCGACCCCAATTTTATTGTCATGGCTTAAATACGATATTATCCTCTGGAACGATTATCTAGATTCGACAAAGTCAGGTACCGCGATAATTATTGTATTATTTTTTGTTCGTAAGGATTTGCATTAGTAGATGCAAATGTAAGCAAAGCCTAGGAAATGAAGCTGTTTTCTAATTCCAAGATTTTGATAAGTAAACGAAGAATGAAATTGTTTCGCAAGATTGAAATCTACGAGGTCACGAATATTATTAAGGCAAAACGGGCGAGGAATGGAAAAGACAATGAAAAAGAAAGCCTTCGTAAAATAGAAATTCGAGTCGTGAAAGCATGCGCTAAAGTGTATCGAGCCGATTACGAATTCTGGTGGGTATTTTGAGCCGAGCAGCTGAAGCAGGAATAAAAAGAGCTCTCAGTTATTCATACCTTCCTGGTGCACGAGTGGACCGAATCAATAAATCGAGCAAACGTCACGACCCGGACGGCCAAGTGCCCTTATCTAAATTATGAAAGTGGCTTACTTGCAATAATGCTGCAATTGAGACAGCTTTCCCGACGTTTCACGCCCGATTCGCGGTACTGAGTAGTAAAAATGCGAAATTTACGCGATTTTGGGGAGAGCATTTTCACGTGAAATCCATGAACAAGGAGACTTGTGTAATGATATACAATGCGCGTTGAGCATAGCAGCTTTTATTAGTATAAAAAGGCATTTTTACAAAATAAATAAATTACAGCAGCACTGCCAAGTATAATTCTTTTCAATTATATAAAAATTCATGTTACTTTTCAAGTGTAAAAATGTAAAAATATATATATATTCATTGTACGTTTTGGCATCGACAACATGTGCCCGAAATGCTTACAAGGTACAAGGTAGAAACACGTTAGCAAAATTTAATTCATAATAATGTCTACCAAGTTTCTTCGATTTTACACTGAAAAAAATGCTGTAATTTTCCCAGTGCCAGCATATTCCAAACTTTAATTCTCAGAAAAATCGTAAAATCACGGTACCGTGGACTGGTGTTACTGGAATACAAAGCAGGCACCGCGGAATTCGGACATTTTTCTTTCAGTGTAGGCCTCGACAACGTGTTCCTACGCAATTTATCGCTACCTACATCTTTCTGCTACTTTTTGTCAGAATCGAGTCTGTTATTGCACGATATCATCCTCGTCAAATATATTTCAAGGTATTTATCATCAATTCGGACATTGCGCGCATTACCGGTCTCATCGACAAAGCTCAAATAATTAAATGTAGCCACCGTTATCAGCGTACCCTTGCCCACCTCCACCTCCACCTCCACCTCCACCTCCACTACTGGGGGCTCCGTAAGATCCGCTCGGAGGGCCTCCGCCGTTATAGGATGGACCGTTGCATCCGCTACCGCCCCCACCGCTGCCGCCGCCGCCACCTCCTTGAGGTGCACCGTAAGACGAGCTGGGAGCCCCGTAAGATGATGACGGACGGGATCCAGATCTGAAATTCAAGTTAGTCATACGGAGGGCCTGGCAATATATGTATTTCGCGTTATTTTGAAAACAATCGATTTTTACCCTCCTCCGAAGCCTCCCGAGCTCGGCGCGCCGTAATTGGACGAGGGTCTGGAAGGTCTAGAAGGGGCACCGTAACTGCTAGACGGTCCACCGCCGCCGCCGCCGCCACCACCTTGACTGTAGCTGGAATAATGATTTATTGTTTTCAATCGTTTTTCGATTACTGGGACTAGTGCACTAGAAAAACATTTTTTCTGCAACTAATTCTAATTTTTACCCAACTTGAACGTTAATTTGCAAGTTTATGAAAATATAGAGAACATTAAGTTATGAATTACCCGCCGCCGCCACCGCCACCGATGCTACCGCCGCCACCGCCGCCGAAGCCTCCGCCTGAGCTAGGGGCACCATAACTGGAGCTCGGTGTACCGTAACTTCTAAAAATAAATAAATAGAACGCGATTATTTATAAAAGTATACATAGTTTCAGATTTGTCTTTGTCTAAAGTTTAAGTAGCGTTGCTCGTACACACTGAGTAGCAAGTTCGAGTGATTTCACCAGATCCCGTTTGAGTGGTACTTTCCTAGCGAAAATGGAAAAATACAAGAAAAATACCAAAGAGAATAATAATGACAAAAATAACCGTTTATCTCAAGTTTTCGGTGATTTTCGAGTAATTTCGGTATTCTTATATCAACTTTTTCCATTTTTGCTAGGATTTATTGAGACCGAAAAATGTTTTGAAAAATCTCGTCCTTTTAATAATTGAATTTCATTTCCGATGATGGAATTTCACTCGGATTCCCTCGCCTCAGTGTAAAACATAAAGTTGAAAATTGCTTGAAAATGAAAAGTTTATTTACCCCGAGGGTCTGGAAGGTCTTGGAGAGCCGTAGCTTGACGACGGTCTGGAAACAGAATTGTAACTGCCACCTCCTGCGGAACCTACGAATTCAGGTTCGCATAATTGCAGGCATTTCCGGGAATGTACGAGTATTCAAGCTCTTACCTCCTCCAAATCCACCGCTGGATGGGGCTCCATAGCTCGAACTCGGCGTTCCGTAGCTCGAACTAGGCGCCCCATAGCTCGAACTCGGCGATCCGCCACCGCCGCCGCCTACAAAACCAAAAATAAAACAATTGAGAAAAAAATAAAATGAAAGTTGCAAGCGCTCCAAACAAGATAAATATTTGAGCTTGCCTCCTCCGAATCCTCCTTGACTGTAGCCTCCGCCACTGCCTCCTTGACTGTATCCTCCACCACCGCTACTACCTCCCTGACTGTACCCTCCACCGCCGCCGCCTCCTTGGCCTCCAAAACTACCCCCGCTCGACGGTGCACCGTAGCTACTCGAGGGCCCACCAATATTTGGACTTCCGTAGGACGTCGACGGGGGCAAATAATTACCACTCACCGGAGCTGCAAATCAAATAGAGATGTATCCATTCAATGCTTAAGTAGAATTACTTTGAGTCGGTAGAGCGTTTTTAGAATAATTTTTTTCTAAAATTCGAAAATTCTTTAGTCAATAATTTTAAAATGCAGCAAGAAAAGGGATAAGAATGCGCGCTCGGCTATTCGAGTCGTCTACATTTCACTTACAAATGCATTTATGTAACACTTACGACAGTAGACATATATCAACGTACCGGGAGTCTGGAAGATTGACATTGCACATGAAAGAAATGTGCGTTGCATTACGCGGAGGACGTTTATGTTGTTTATTCTCATGTAAGATTATCTATCTATTTTCATGCAACTATCTCTGATGTACACGAAGATTCAGAAATGTGCATATTGGTACACTGGTAACTCTTTCCAGATTTTGTATGTTGCACTTTAACCCTTCGGCAATCGAGAGTTGATATTGATTGATTGGAATAAACATCGAAACACGAACGTAAGAAAATTGATCGGCGTTTCGTGCGGGTATAGTACGATGCATTTGCAGAGGTCGACTATGGATTAATTATAAATAATAATGGTCGTTGCAGTCAACGCATCCGCAAACACGCGAGGATACAAATAATCGTTTACGAGTAAGATGACCTTAGACGTTAAGACAATTGCGAATCAATACTTTAGAACGTGTCTTTTTTCAAGTCGATAGATAATAATGCAAGTAAACCTTCGGGTTTTTGCTAATGTTGAGGAGGCTCACGCTAATGTTAATGCTCTCCATAATATATGTGCTCTCACGCAAAGGTATAATAAAAATTATCTCTGCGATGCTACGGAAAACATATAAATCTCCTACGCTTTCTCCGCGGATGCGCCGTTAAAGGAATTATCTGCTGGTGCTTAAGACACGTTGTTTGCAAACTCATGCTCTTTGCTTTTTTACGAAAATGCTTAAAAGTTACACGTTCACGTTCGAAAATCCGGGAAATTTGCGGAAAAAGACGAAATGAACGCTATCATTTTAGTAACGGGGTGAACAACAATACCGATTATTACTGGAAGTAACGCGTTGATGATTTGATTAAAAGATCAAAAAAAGAAATAATAAATGAATGATTTTTAGGACAACCGTAAGCAGATTTACCGGTTGTTGAATCTATGATTTATTTTCAAGATCGAAAAGATGCTTGGCAGTTGCAGCTCAAGTTACATTCTCAATCGACTGAAAAAGTAACAATTTTCTATCAATGTCTACTCGATCGCAGATACGGCTGCTAATGTTAATAAGCCGATGTAAGATAACTCTACATGGCCAAAGTGAGATTGCAGTGAGTCAAAAGTCGGACGCCATAAATGCACTTTCTTCTTCGGAAAGATGAAGGGATAAGCGATTTGTAGAGTTTCTTTCGAGATGTGGATGCTCGTAATGGGATGATGGTTCACGGTTGTTAATTGAAAGTACGTTTTGTTTTCATTCGTACCAGTTAGCATAATCGGTATAATTGGAAAAAGTTAGGTACGTCATAGCTTTGAAACTTGATGCAAAAATGTAATTGTTTTGAAAGTCGGAAGAATCGTAATTCGTACCGGTCGCGCCCTATTGTGTATTGTTAAATGAAGAGCATTTAGTGAAACTCACGGTTTGTCGAAATCGTTGGCTTTCGCACGTATAATTTCAGAACGGAACCTTTCTTCCCGCTCGCGCTTTTAGACCCATGTTTTTTTCTTTTCCTTTACGCTCTTTCTTTCGCAAGATGTACTTGAGACAGCGTAGGAAACATCAAACTTAACCAAAGTATACAATGCGTGCACAGAAAAGTGATTTGTGCAAGCTCGGCTATTTCATACATCCCGGTATTACATGGACGTTTTCTCTCGGTTTCTTTTTCTCGGTTTTTACTTCATATTTTGATAACGAATGGATTACTCATAATTCATTGATAACGAAAAAATAATAACCCCTTTTGAAGACGCGATTTGTTTGTTCACAATTCTTGCCACTGTGTTATTATCATCTTGTAGATAGAGGCTGAAAGTGGAATATATTGTGAAGATTTTGTTTACACAATTATTCATCACATTTACACGTATACAAATGGAATGTATTGTATATTATTTAATTACTTGGGAGAAAAAAAAGTGTGTAATACTATTATTAACTTGTGCAGCTTGAATATGGATTATTCTATTTATATACTAATTAGCCTCTTTTTAAATTAATTTATCCTAAATTTATCCACCAACAATATTTTTCTCAGTGTACTACGAAAGTGGAATAATAAATATCGACTCGAGAAGAAAAGAATTGAAAGTACGAACAAAGTCGTGCAAAGAACAATGTCGAATTATTGGCGTATCGCCCGAGAGCTCTAGCCAAGAAGCATCATCAGTCCCTCACGGTCATTAAAAGATTTATGTAACTTTCTCCCGAGTCGAGTTCCGAGATCGTTAGTCGTTATTATCACAATAAGACGATAACGATTCACGAAGCGTTACCTCAAAACCGCGAAAGTGTCAACGAGAGGAGAAAGTCACGAAAGCGTGTGCGTTGTCGATACTCGATGCTTACCCTCGGCCAACACTGCGGACGGTGCGAGCAGTGTTAAAGCAAAAACGCTGGCCACCAAAGGGGCCCACTTCTTAACGATCCTCATGATAAGACAATGCTGCTGCTGCTGCTGCTGCTGCTGTCGTTGCCACTGCTGCACTTGCTCCTCTACAAAAATATATTGATTGAAGAATAAATTCCACACCCGGAAACTCTTAGGGAATTTAATCTTTTGCTTTTTAAGAATGTACGGTCTTGAACTGTTAAAAAAGCTTCAAACTGTGGAGTACCTCCCGACGAAGACCGTGTAACGTACTCGATCACGAAATTGTCTAACATGATTCAAAGTTGGCGGATGTTGCTTATATAGTTGGCTGTCTTTTGGAGAAAGTCCTGCCTCAATGCAAAAGGATGGCACTACTCGGTATTGGAGACCAGGGTGAATGTAAATGGGATTAAGTGGGAGATACTCGAAAAAAGGAGGGGAACAACGAAGAACCAATTGCAGGCCCAATTTGATGACGAGCGCGGCGAGGAAGACGCCGCTGCCAAGCTTGACCCTGGACCGATCGTCGAGTATTACGGTCTGCCTTCCCGCGTCGCGCCTTTTTTCCTTTTTTCGCTCACCTGCCGCCCCGCTTGCCGCTTCGAGCGGTATCGCCGAGCAATAATTGCCGAACGCGGTAAAGGCAACGATAACAATTGAATGAGACAGGGATTGGATTTTGCCGACGATATCTCTTTTTACTACTCGTTTCTCATTCTACATAATGCGATGAAAATGCCGAGTGATTGACGATGATTCCTCTTCTTCTTCTTCTTCTTCTTCTTCTTCTTCTTCTTCTTCTTCTTCTTCTCTGGGCCGCTATTAGAAAATTCTCTTTCTTCATCAGTCACTCACTCAGTAGTCACTCACTCCGTCACTTGTTCTCAAGTTGAAGACGTTTCATTTATTGAAATGCATTTTCATACTTTTTTTTCTCCTTTTTCAAGTACTTGTGCCAGCTCGGTTCTTCAAAAACGTTAATCCGGCATCATTTTATATGTATAAAGAATCAATACTTTGATCGCTCGTCTAAAAATAAGCTTCTTATAGTTGTTCTATACAGACTCGTCGTCCGTCGTAAATATTTACGAGTTTGTAAATTTTAACTATAATAAATAATCTCCACACGCTAAATATAGTCATAAGACCGAGAGAACACAATATGGTAATTACAGGCTGTTAATTACCGGCAAGAAAGTGACAGGTACAACGCTGTTAATTAGTGAAAGACCGAAAGATGTTTACTGCGCTTGAATTTTTAATTCATTCGTAAACGAAATACTTTTCGATGGAATTGTTGAGGAAAAAGTAAAACAAAAATAAAAACGGTATAGAGGTACAACGGTAAATAGAAAACGTTATTTTCTTCCGAGTTCGAATGATGCTTGAAATGCAAAAATTATGTCTAAATCTGGTAACTCGTCCGTGACTGTAATTATTGTTGAATATAACACGATTTACCTCACGCCAACATCCCGTCACTGTTTTTTTTTAGAATAATATTAACATACGCAATCAATGACGTAGCTATAATTGGAGCAAAATGCACAGGCGCGTCGAATCAATGCGATGACGCTTTGGTGAACATCTTCACGGGCATTGTAATGAGTCTTGACCCGTTGCATTAACGTCATTGAGAAGGAAGACGAATTCTGGGCCGAGGACGTGGTCTGCTTGTCCCGCATACGTATATTAGAATTAATGAGAAAAAAAAGTCACCTTCCAAGCTTGCAAAGTAAAACTTGAAAATTTCGATTTTTCCATGGCAAAGGTTGACGCGCGAACAATCTTCGAGACTCTCTTTTCTAATTTTCGCTTGCTACTTGAATGGGAAAAGTCACCGAAAAGGTGAGAAGAATCGATTTACACGGTGGGAAAAAAGGCACGCACGGCTTTGGAAATCGGAAAGTCGAGTGTGCTGCTGCATTGAAACGTAAGCGAGCGAAAGAATAATAGCGGCTGCAGCGATCGACGTGTTCTTCTGCCGACGAGACGTTCGCAGGATCTGACCTAGAATTAATTTTCCTTTAATCAATTAAGCCGAATGAGGCAAGCAGCCTCGCGAAGATGAGCCGACTCGGTATATTACTTATCTAGGGCAAAGATCCGCACAATGTTCATAACATCGTAAACTGTCCATCAGCCGGCTTTCGCTTTTCTTCAAGAAAACGGACGCCTGTTGGGATTCGTCGCTCTTTATTTCATTCCATTCATTTCCTCTCGTTGAAAATGTTTTCTATGCAAAATACAAGTGAAGTGACATACTTGAAATACTACTACTTGTAACCAGATGGGATTTTACAAAAAAAACCTGCATTTTACTATTATTCACCTATTGTGTAAGCCATATCCAAAACTATTCATAAAACCGTCTTTAATAGCGCATACAATTTATGTATAATTTTTATAGCCGCTATTGCGATACAAAGAAGAAATTAGCACTGTAATACGTTTTTTTCCCACCGTAATCTTGCTCGATATTCATTATGCCGTAATTGTTCAACTTGCCTAGGAGTGAATCATTAACCGCGTATAATAATAATAAACGCCTGCAGAATGTTAAAATGTTGAAAAGAAATCCAATGATACTCCTACATGCGAGTTTTTAGTGTTTTTTGCGTTGCGTCATTCGACTAATGTCACGGTAGTATACGATAAACTTTATGGTGCTACCGTATGATGGCAATTTTCACGAAATCTGGCGACTCTTGAGCAAAGATGATGCTATCGAAACGGAAAAGAAAGGGTTTCGTACCGTCAACGCGCGGTCAACGATTACGCAACGAATTAAAATCGAATACGAGTGTAAAGAGTTTGGGAAAAGTTTTCTTTCTCGATCCATTTTATTAACGCGACATTCAAAATTCTTCAGTTTCAAATTCAAGGATCAAGGATTTCTCTACAAGCTTTCCTCTATTTTGTTCCATACCAGTCAATTTTTTTTATGATGTATTTAAGAAATTGTACCTCTCAATTAACCCTCCTTAAGGAGACTAAAAACACGATATTTATAATTTTTAGTACAATGCCAAAAAGAACCTTAAAATTAAATAAATTGACTCTCAACACATTCAATATTTATAAATTCAGTCAAGCTGTATCGGTTCCGGTTCAGTATGGCATTACTGTTCTCGATCTATATTCAAGAAATTTTCCATGGTGAAAAACCCGTCTGTGTACAAGGTAAATCAAACATCGAGTCAACTTACGTCATGGATCAGGTATAGATCCAAAAATGTCAAAAAACTACCGAATCTTGATAAAAATCCGGAAAAAAATGTATAGAATTAGATATTAAATTTGGTAAGAACGTGTCTCTATTTAGCGAGCGTCACGTTTTTAACTAGAGAAACCGAAACGCTGAGAGGTACAATCTTTTGAATAATAAAAAAAATTGACTGGTACGGTTGTCGCAATTTTTGGACCTAGTAATTCAACCAATTTTCTCTTATTTTCATACAAATCCGGCTACGCGCGAGTACGATTCACGTGTCGTCGCCGGATCGTTGAAAGACCGCTACAGATGAGAAGCCACTTATATCGCGCATAAATCGCCATAGGAGATGAATGGCGAAACGTGATTTTTAACGACTCGAGAAGAACGGTTCGCGTTAAAG
>JABFQM010000794.1:0-28659 GCA_022816865.1 Zelostemma sp. ZL-2020
TTTTTTGTGCGTTTTTGCATGTTTTTGTAGTTTTTTGCAGTTTTTACAGTTTGCAGTTTTCTGCAGTTTTTTGCAGTTTTTTGCAGTTTTTTTGCAGCTTTTAGCAGTTTTTCGCAGCTTTTTGCAGTTTTTCGCAGCTTTTTGCAGTTTGCAGTTTTCTGCAGTTTAGTGCAGCTTTTTGCAGTTTTTTGCAGCTCGTTTGCAGTTTCTCGCAGCTTTCCATTTATGTCAGGGATGATTTTTACCAGAACCATGTGTCCCGTTGATATGTCCATGTTGGAGGGGGCGGGTTCCTCTCCCCAGGAGGAAGTGCTCGACCGGTTTGAAGGAGAGTTATTGGACTCGCTAACGCGATTCATGAGGCGAAAAGCGCGCGGGGAGCTCGGCTTCTCGCTTGACTGCTTCGCCTGCATTCGCGCTCGGCATAATTCTTGGTAGTCTTTCGAAGCTTCGGGATCCGCGGTGGCGAGGCCGGAAAGTTTCGCCCTGGATCTGACGTGTCTGCGGACTAGCATCAGCAAAACGACCGCTGCACCCATCGTGACGACGATTCCAGTTGCCACGATTGTCGAGAAGAGCACGTTGTCCATCTCAACTTTGCTGCTGTCAACTTCTAGCATTGCTGGTAATTTCAACTGCAGAAATGGTCGTTTCTCAGCATAGTCTTTTTTAGAGGGATAACTTTGTTGCATGCAATTTTATGTACCTTGTCGCCGATTCCTGCACGCAATACTACGATGCCCAAATTTTGCTGCAATTCGGGACGAATATCATCTGGAATTCATGGAATTTCGAGTTATACTTTCGGTGAAATTTATTATCAAAGAGGTTACTGTTCATTATGATTAGAAATAGTTCAAAATGCTTGAAAAAGTAGGTACAGATTCCTGAACGAAGATTGGAAAATTTCATTATCAATCGTCTCATCAAATCACATGCAGTAAAAAGTTTGGATGGTATAATTTTATTCTGCAAGACGGCGCATTTCACGCGAAGAATCCGTGATAAAAGCTTGATTATTTTTAGAAAATTGCAGCTGTCATTTTTACAGCGTCAATGTCATATTTTATTTTCCAGTTTCAAGAACTCGTATGTTTTGTACTTCAAATGAATGTGAAATTTGCAGCTCAAGGGCTTTTTTCTTTGGATGCAACATTTATTTGTTCGGTACGTTTCCCTTGTTTTGAACGCAAATAAAATAAAATACTGTTGTAACGTTTTTACTGATTGTAATTCAATGCGATGTTGGAAAAAGCATCAAATCCCCAACGAAAACTACTGTTTTCCTCATTACATTACCCCATGATACTCTAGTATGGGAAAGTGAAGCGCAATTATGTCTCGTTTATGGCCTTGACATTTTCGATATTTGTTTTTATTGCGTGACTGTTAAAAAAACATTCTTTTCGTACATAAAAGTAAGCAAATTTTCCAATTTGCGTATGGTATGTTTAGTGTGTGGAGAAAGTCATATGGAAAATTGACGATTGTTTGTTTTACAATGTTCAGCATAAATAAAGCAATTTAGAACAAAAAAGATGCAATGTCACGGCTCAGAATTGCAGCTATTATGTTCTAAATTGCTTTTTTCACGCTGAAACTACTGAAATCAGGATAATCTTAATGTTTTCCAGAACAATTTATGGGCCGTAAAACTGATTTTTAACCGGTTGAAGCGTTTCTGCTAAGTTAGGACTTTTTAAGAAAATTCTACGGTGGTGTTGAGGTTTATGTCAAATCTATAGTCGCCCTGGTTTTTAAACTGCATGCAAGTATTACCAATTTTTTTCACGACGTCTGCGGAGTTGTAATGCTTCGCGTTTTCCGAAACTCTGAACGTGACTTCGGCTCTGCCGACTCTTTTGTCTGTTAAATCATTTTTCTCCAAGCCCAATAATCTGCCGATCTGTGAAAACCAGGGTTGTTTTTCAAATCTTTCGGGGTGAAATTGAATGATTCTATTTAGAATGAAATTCCATTCAGTGAAATCGGGTGCGTGCATCGAATTTCGCTCTTTCAGTGAGTGGAAATCGACTCTCAAAGATTTGACATGCAAGTTATCGAAAAAATGGACTTTCTCGATTCACCTCATCAACGACGTGTTCACCCTCAGGCCACGTGTGGAATTGTTTATTGGTTTCTACATAAACGTGATCCATATCAACGTTGTTGGGGTCTAAAATGTTACCAAAAAACGTGCCCTTCTTCACCAGCGAATACGTCGTTTCATCCTGCAAAGTTGATTGAAATAAAAAACAATACATAATTTTATAAATGTGACAAATTTAATTTCAAATACATTCGGTTCCTCGTTCTGGTTCTCGCTGATCGGCTTCACTTGGACTTGTTCTGCAAAAAGAAAAAAAAAACCAGTTAAGCCTAGTCTTCCTTTTATTGTTCGGAGATTTCGAATTCCATTTTTCCATTCACCAACTGGGGATTCCGTCTTGAACGAAAAATTGTTCGTTGTAAAAAGAGGCCCCGGTTTCTTAACGTCCAATCTTTCCGGCCTTTTGAACCCAGCCAATTCTCGCCGCAACAATTCTCGCAAATCTCCGTTCAGCTCCCGACGTTCTTCGGAATTTTCATCGTCCTCTAAAGTCGAACACATTTTCAAAATTCCATACGATTTGCAGGCCATTAACTTGCCTTTTTCTCGAAGTGGTTGAATCGAACCACCCTCGGTGTACATTTCCTGCCGCGGCAAAGAATCCTTGAGCGACTTGACCAATAAATCGATCTTTTCGCCGTCTTCCTGTCCCTCCGTTTCCCGGTTCTCTGCTTTTTCCTCTCGATCTCCCAACGGTCCAGTCTCCCTTGCAGAGTTCGAAAACACTTGTTTCGGATCAACGTCCTCATCCATCTCCGACGACTTCGCTCGTGAAAGACCCCTCAAGTTCTTATACTTTTTCGCGAACGTTTTTTCATAATCTTCCTCTTCCTCCATCTCGGCATTCTTTTCCTCCCCCTCCCCCTCGTCAACCTCGTACTTGGGGATTTTCTGGTTTTCAATTATTCGAAGCATTTCCCTCGGGGAATAGTCCGGCTCCCTCCAATCATTCTTCAGATCTCCGTAGTCGTATTCCAGCTGAAGTTAATAAGAAATTAATTTTTGAATCATTCTCTTGCTAGTTTTAGTACCCTCTAAATTTCTTAGAGGGTAATTTCGCACTCCAAAAAATTTAGATGCGGTTTTCCCCGATTTCGAGAACACAAACATCGGTTTCGTCGGTTTCCACGTAATCCTGGGGAAACGTAGTTCTCGGGTCAATCTGCGGATCGTAATAAAATCGCGGGTCGAGGGATTTCTTGAACAGCCTTTTTTCGACGACTTTTTCTTCCGGCGAATACTCGAGCGCCTCGTCGAAAGAATTCGACGGTTCCTCGAATTTCCTTCGATCATCCGAGTACAATTCCGATTGATAATTGGGCGGATAATAAACTTCATCCGCGTACTCTCCGTGAGGATCAACTTCGCTCGGTCTGAACTTCACCACCGCGATCGGCTCCGTTTCCTGCGCGTTCAAGCATCGATTTTATGCAACTGGGTTAATTGAGTTTTTTTTTCGTTTCTAAAAGTTGTTGTCTCACCGGGTTTTCATCTTCGACCTCGACGTCATTAGTGCGAGCGAAGCGCGGGTCGTCCCGTCTTCTCAAATTGTCACACATTTCCACGCTATCTTGCGAACTGGCAAAGTCACGATGTAGAAAAACGATTAATATTTTTATGTTCAATCAAGTTCATAAATTTAATTTTTTTTTCACATTTTTTGGAGTGAGATCCCGCTTTTTTAGACTGAAAAACTGAATTTAATTGGATTGGCGCTATTTTTATTATTTCAAAGCCAGAATATCACTTCAAGACATTTAGAGAATTATTTATAGGTTTCAATGAACGCACCTGTATCGAATATTGAGCATAACAGTTTGCATAACGCACTGGGTGAAGGGATGCGACCATTTGTAACCCTCGAACTGCAAGTTCTCCAATTGCATACGTAACATTTCCATTGCATCGGAGTCCAGATCGTACCTGGTTATTAATATCGCAAAAACCTTTGTTAATCCTTTACTTTTCAAGTTCCCTCAAGTGAAATTAAGACAATACCATATAAACACAATTAAAAAGTATAAAAGTTTTTCTTTATTTACTGGTAAGCATCGTCTTGTTCCAGCTCGCCGAAAAGCGGAATGCACTTTCCGAATGCGAGATCTGAAAAAGAACGTTTCATTTTTCATCTTTTGTACGTCGGAGAAAAAGCATCGTTGGAAACCGATCACTCACCATCGTAACAAAATTCCTCTCCTTTTTCGCAGAGATTTTTGTTGTACAAACATCCTGAAATTTGAATTTTCATTTTTTTAAAAGAAGCGTTTTACGATTCTCGTGATTAATGATTTCATCGAGTTTCATGTTAATTTTCCTTGGAAACGTTTCTTTTTCATTTTGCCGCGATGCTCAGAATCGATTTAGCTCCGCTCGACGTAAAAAGCTCTGCTAAGAGGAAATTAAAGGACGATCAAAGCTCTTAATCCAGTGATTTATTCAATCATCGTCGGAACTAAAGTAATTCGAAAAATCCGAGAAGAAAAATGGACGAGAAATCCGTGTTTTTAGTTCTCTTCATTAATTCATTTCGTTTCAAAGCTTTTTTTACATTAACGTAATAACAAAAACGAAAATGCTGTAGATGCTGATCATAACGTTCTCTTAATCTGCGTGGGCAAAATGAGCGAGAGTAGAATCGGGGAAGAAGGGAAGGGATTCCAGAGCTTGCGAAGGCGGTAATTGCGTGGGATGTTCTGCTCGATAATGCCGAGGACTAGAAAGAAGCGTGGGCCGTCAAACAGAAACCGTCTCGCGCGCTTTGGCGATCGGCTAAGATTTTTTGTTCCAGAATTTCATATTTAAAATTCAGTCCCTGAAATGCTGAAATAGCGAGCTATTTTTCCCCTCGAGGTCGAAAGTCGCAAGTAGAAAATTCGAATAAGGTCAGACCGAATCGACGCGAAGTAGAAAATTTCGATTATAGTCAGACTGCGAAACTCCGATCGCAAGTAGAGAAACGCGGATATAGTCAGACCGCGGCTGCTTCGGAATAAAAATTGCAGGTAGAAAATTCTGGCTATTGTCAGGCTATATTACGGAAGTTTTTTCCATCATAATACTGCAACTCCTGGAGTTTATTATGTGTTACTTTCATTTTTCTACACGATGATTGAAACGCGATCTTGTTCAATGAAAGTAATAAGCGAAGATTCTTTCTCAGAATTCGATGACTGTTTTCTGTTCTTTTTTGAATTACTCTGTTATCGTGATGCGCTATCGATTTTCCGTTGATGAAAATCTGCCGCTTCATCGAAATCAGACTGTCGTAAACAGGAAATGATTAATAAATGCCCTGTAACATCAACGAGTTCGACAGGTTAAGTAATTATTTCCACAATGTCGAGAAACAAAACGATTCGTCGAACGACGAATCACCGGAAAATAAGTATTTCCAGAATAACCTGAATTCCCTCGCACGATTTCTCGATAAATTAAAGCCATAAATTACCGTTCGCCGGAATACGGTTTGGAAATTTGCGAATCAAATATTGGAAATGAAGATGTATGTATGTGAGGTACTCACCGATGTCGCCTTCCCCCAGGGTGGTGCGATGGAGGACGAAGAGCAGTAAAAGCTCCAACCCCCCACGCCACCACCGTTTGCGGCCCATGTGTACGCCTGAAATCGTGAATCCATGTATCACAGAATCTTATCAATGAACGTTTCAGCTCATTTGCATGTTCGGGGTCATTTGAAACCGCCTGTTTCACGTTCCCCCGCATCATTTGCGCCACGAGATAAAAGCGATTCGCAGAATTAGTAATATGATTATTAATTTATACATGCAGGTATGAAAGGGCGAATAAAATGCAAGATAATTGAATAGTAATGAAACGATTTAGAATTGGAATAAAAAACGTATCTTAAATTCGATTTCGTCTGGATTAAATGCTGCGGAAAATCCCATTTCTGTTATTTCTTTAATGACAATCGCGATCAGTTCCGGCCATTTACTCTGGGAAAATCAATATGCGCTAATGTTCTGCGTCATTCAGAGTTAAACTTTCTCGGAGAAGTGGAACGCGTAACACGTAACGTTATGATGTAAATCTTGTGTTTAACTTGTAGCGAGGTAAGAAAGCGCGGACTTTGATTACCATAATCAACCGCGCGTATATTTTCATCAAAGGAAATAAACAGCTCATGAAAATAAATACTTTAAGTAAATTCATTTGATTTGGAACAGAAAAAAAGAGCCATAAATAAAGCAAACTTTTTTCACGTTCTATTACTTCGTGGCGAATCTTTCGGGATTATACATTTCTTTTTGTTCGAACATGATACGTATTTTTATGGAAGTTCAAACTGGAATTGCCATCGCAAGCTTGAAAAGAAAATTCGTTATGATTTCGCGAAACAGAGACTCGCTTTTCCGCTGGGAAAAGATTTTTTAAATTTCTTTCAGGTTGTTTTTGTCAGCTAACGAATTTTACTGGACCGAAGGAAATGTCACTTAAACTTTTTATTTCAGTTTAATTTAAAAATATCTATCCAATTTCGATTGTGATGCGCGTTTCTCGTAATTAAAGTATCGATTTTTATTCAAGCAAAAGGTCATAAAAAACTGATTACTTTTTTGACGAGTAAATAGATTAAGTATACGTGAAAACAAACAAACGCTGAACTTTTTATTCTTTTCAACGAGAAACTGCCGAGCAAAAACACCAACTTTCTCAGCTTCCTAAAATATATCGACCTTTGACTTTCCGATATAATTACGTTGTACGTTGAAGCTGCGACGTGCTTTTCTTTCAAGCATGCGGGTATATTTTACAGGGAAAACGAAGAAGCGTCACAGCTACACATTTTTCTCCCTACGCCCAAGGAAATAATTTAAAAAAATAGGATTCCCGGGTATAAAAATAGAATTCCCGGAGATGCAAGGGACAAGTCCGGAGCAAAAAGTACAATGGGCGTGGATTCATTAATCTTTTTATCTTCAACATCGAGGAGTTCCAATAAACGAACTTCCAACAAAGTCAGTTACCGTAACGTGAAAAAAAAACGTGCTCCAGATTGATTTAATTAATAGTCACGCAACAGCCGTCTCGCTAATTCGCGCATTCATTTGTAGACGCAAATTGCAAGCTGCGGGTCTCGACAAAAAACATTACACCAAAAAACCGCAGGTTTTATCGTGACAATTAACTAATTCTACGCATGAAAATGGACGTTTTTTCACAAGATTCTGGTAAATTATCATGAATTGTGTACTTTCTAAAATCCTTCGAGTGCAATTTCACTCCAATGGAGCGCGATGTCTCTCTTTCAGAGTAAAAATCTGTCTGGAAAATTGTATTTCGGAATTTTCGATGACATTTCAACTTACAATGTTGATCAAAGTCACGAATTCATCGTTTCGGATCGAATCAAAACAAGCCGGGCAAAATTATCGGCACAACGAGCACTCGTACATATGGTTGAAATTGCGCGAGTGCTTTACCAGTACGAAAAGGGCGGGTAATTACCTAAGGGTGACGTGATGATTTAATTCATCGTCGTTTTCCTTAGTCGCACAGCGCGTCGATTAAACTGCCACAATCGTTCGTTCGCACAAACTTAGAACATTTTTCAGGAAAAGAATGTTCGCGTCCAGGTTCACCGAGGCGCCATCATTCACTACCGAGAACCGAGGGAAACGGGGCGTGCGTTGGATTTTGAATCGATCGCAACCCCCATGTATATAGACGTACATACATATACGTATCGTCTTCCTATACGTCGCGCCGGTGCCGAAAGAAGGAGAAATTGTTGCGAAATAATGAAAAATAATTTAGTTGGTAATAGATTGATAAAGGTTTACTCGGGTGGAAATGGAACGTTTTAATTTGCGAAGTTTTAATTGAACGTGGCTAAATACACTCCTGTTGCGCACCGGGTTACCACCAGGGAAATTCCGATAATCAACGCGCAATAGTTCGAAATTGTGCGGTAAATCAGTTTTTTCCACAGTAATAAAAAATGGTGTAGTCGAGATAAATATTTACTCTTGTTTACAGAAGAAAACTTATAATTTACCCGAAGATACTTACACATGGAAAAGGTTTTCTTTTTTTTATACATTTTTTGTTGTAATAATAGAACATTGTCGTGTAAACAATTTTAATTGCAAAACGATTTATAATGAACGTTACTGCATTTTTGCCAACGTTTTCTATTAGTTTCTTGAAGGAATCTAGTTGAGCATGTAAACGTAAATGAAATGTTCCAACTTTCTTCGTTATCTTGAGCTCATCTATTAAACGAATTTCTGTCGCGTCATAATTCTCACTGATTACTGTTGCATAAAACTGCACATTCTGCAAAAGCACAGTTGAAAACACAAACGGAACGCTTTTTCCCTAAAAATATACAATACTCGATACTATCGAGTTTAAAAAAATAAAAATAACAACTTGAAGATCTTTTTTACTCGATGGCTGAAGAACAATTCCAAAAATTAACTACGAGTTATACCGTCTAAATTTCCAAAGTTGTACTTTTCCGAAATAAATTCACGTGTTGTAACGAACGCGAGTTACGATCGAGAACATGCGAAATTAGAAGTTTTGATTGTAAACTTAGCTAAACCCGGAATTGCATGAATGAATACCAAATCCGGTTTATTCATCAATCGGACCATTGTTGACGATAACTACGTAGTTTATGCTTTTATAGTCGAGCATGATTGGCCCGTGCGTCACGGCATTCCCCAGCTTGTATCTTTGTCATTTTATTTATGCCTCGAGACTTTTACACAATATTCTGCACCCTTTGCGCTTCTAAATTATTGAAAAAAAATTCGATTTTTCCAAATTTACAAAGTAGAGTAAAAAAAGCTTCGATAAATAATGCTTGTAAAAATGTATATCAAGCAGTACTCATTCAGTGAATTAACTGAATCCATTGTTCTGATTTACCTCAATTATTTGCCGCAGTCAAATGTTATCGATTTATATCAGTTTTGTAATCAGTAACATGGCAATTATAAAATTTCTGAGCTGTTTCGAGGACTATAAGTACACGAATTTCATCGAATTGTAATTTTGTCTGGAATTACTCGTTACGTATAGTGCATACAACGCACGTGGTCACGTGTAATACTAACTAGTTACATTTGTTTCGCATTGCCTTTTTACATATTAAATAACCTTTGGATAAACTAGTGCTATTTTAATTACAACATCGTCTAATTGAACATCACTTTCGTTTTCATTTATTTCGAAAACTCCTTTTATTTTAGCTTATATAAAAATATACAATCCTTTCACATTTACATTTTTTTGAAATCAATCTAATCAACTACTGAAGTGTTGGCGTCGAAAAGTGCAACATACAAAAAAACAAAAATCAAAGTACATTTCGTGGAAATCCGTGGTTACTATTAAAAATTATAAAAATTGCAGTCTAAATTATCCGTAGATTTTACAATGAATACAAAGCAGATTTTAAATGGTTTTAATAAATTTTTGCCATGTTCAAACAGTCCAGAGTATGTGATTTCTTACAAAATTAAACATCATTGGAAACGAAAATCAATTATCTGCTAGTAAGATTACAAGTACTTCATTTTAAACCGCTAATTGTTGAATAAAATTACATCATGTAGTAACAATTTTGTTGTTTCACTAATAAAACTTTAATCTTTTTCCTTTATGTTAATATGTGTATAACAGACAAATCTACTACAAACGATTCTATGTATGTACATAAGTTCTTTGCTCTACATGCCTACATCAGATAACAATAGAATCATAATATAGAAAATTTATTATACATAGAATTGCCTTGAAACAATGAAACTTTTTAATTCAATTTTGCATGTAACCCGAATAATAACGCAAGCAGCGAAAAATGAGAATAAAAGCGACAAATTTAACCAAATTAAAACAAAGATCGACTAAACCTAACGCGTTACAATGTTTCATTATTTATACAACCGAGATATCTCTAGCACGAAATTAAAGTAGACATTTCTTTGTAACAATTACTGCGACATATCAGAGGTTTTTATAATACAAATAGAGGGATCCAAGGTGATCATGTGAGCCTCGGATTCGCTATCCTGAACACCCGTCTGCTTATTCAATACAGAAATCAATTTTTCTATCAGTTCATTTTGTTGTTTCAGCAGGTTGGTCAGCCTGTTGAACCTCTCGTTCTCCCTCAGCTCCCTGGTGTCCTCTCTCTCTTTCCTCTCGTCCTCCAGCTGCTGCATTACCGCGATGACGTCGCTGTAAGTGACATGGGAGTTGTCAGCAATTATGTACTGACTCGTATTCTCCGCATTGTCTGATTCATCCTCAATGTTCATCAGCTCCCTCTTGACTTTCTTCATGACTGGTTCCTTCGGTTCGTCGTCCTCGTCTCCGGGCAAGCTCAGGCCACCCAGCAATTTCCCGTTCGACTTGAGGATTATCTCGTGCAAGCTGCTAAACCACGCGGGCGTTCGGCCTCCTTTTTTGTTCAGAGCTGTAACGTAATTCTTTTTCAAGTTTAACCACTTCTGATAAACGACTCGGCAGCGATCCGCTCCCAAAACTATGCCGCTCTCCTCGATCTTCCTCGCGATTTCCTCCCACAGCAACTTCTTTTTGAAATTCGGCGAGGTGAGCTTCGTTATGTACTCGCTGGAGCCGACGATGCTGATCAGCGTTTCCAGAGCTCCTTCTTGATCCCAAACCGAACCGACGTACTTCTTGTTTCCTAAATTTTCTGTGAAAAAATTAATTTGCAATTAGTAAATGCAATTATTGAGTAAATTTTACATCGGTCACGATTCGTCCGAAACATCGAGGAAAAATTTTTTGGTTAATTATGAAAAGGTGAAATTTGATTTTTTGTTTTTTTTCCGATGTTTTTAGAATGTTGCAATTCCGATTTTCGCGAATGGAAACTTTACGGCGAAGATCGGATCGCGCGAAAATGTGAACTTACTTGTTTTTGCGGCACGGGAAACGCTCGTTTTTACGAAACCGAAACATTAAGCGTCGTTTACATGTATGTGGGTTTCGAATGCAATTTGTCCAAGTATTCGGGCCCGATTTTGACATTTTTTCCAATAGTTATGATTCAAGTTTGCACATTTGACGATTTTGGTGCAATTTTTCCGATTATCTTTACGAGCGCGCAAAAAAAAACCCGCGTGAAAAATCACGTGACCGCGGTTTTTCGCACACTTTGCGAACGTTTTTTTTTATCGTGGTTAATAAACCGCTACGCGATGCGAATTTATCGATTTTTCTGAAATTTAGTTTTCAGTAATTTACGCGAATTAAGCGATATTCCCGAAAACCAAACGATGCTCACCATCTTCCTGTTGCTGATCTTCAGATAAATCCGTCGTTGCTGTTATAGTGTTACCATTCATTGTCGTCATATGACATACAACGAATTAAATTCTCAATCATGTATCGTTCGGCAGCACGATATCGAGTGAAACCGTAAAATCTCACGAAATTGTAACTATTTTCACGGAATTTATCTCGACGACGCTGAGCGACGCCATTTGTAAATTCATCGTGAATGAGAACAGCTGATTTCGACCAATCAGAAACTGTTTACAGAAACTCAAGCAATGCAAGTAAACAAATGTTTCGTATCACAAGTCGAACTTGATTATTAATTATCAAGTGTTCAAAGTAATTTTTCTATAATTATGCCGGTCACGTGTTCCACGAGATGCGGAAAAAACGCGGTCCTCAAAGTAAGATCATTCGATCAAACAATAATCAACAATGCGAATTTTAGGTTATAATCACCGATACAAAATTCACAAATCGAATATATTTCAAAAAATCGATTTTCCAAACCCAAAAACATTCACTTCAAAATTCATTTTTCAACGTAATAAATAATTGTTATCTACTTCAGAGACCGAAAACTGGGGATGCGCTTTGCAAGGAGTGTTTTTTTCACGGATTCGAGGAGGAAATTCATCACACTATTTCCAATGGAAAATTATTTAAAAGAGGCGACAAAGTCGCCATTGGAGCATCAGGGGGAAAAGATTCCACGGTTCTTGCTTACGTGATGAAGTTGCTGAACGAAAGGCACGATTACGGCCTCGACCTTTTCCTCCTATCCATAGACGAAGGAATCACTGGTATTCGCACTTTCCAAAAAAACCAAAAGCGAAAAAACCCATTGTCCTAATTGCTACGTAACGCAAGAATTTCAAAATTACAGGGTACCGAGACGACAGTTTGGAAACGGTGAAACGCAACAGAGACGACTATGAGTTGCCTCTGAAAATTCTGTCGTACAAAGATTTATATGGTTGGACACTGGACGCGATTGTAAAGCAGGTAGAAACACCTTCGATGTTGCCGACCCACAACGATGACATTACTTGAAAATAACTTATTTGGAGTTTTCAGATAGGCCGTAAAAACAATTGCACGTTCTGCGGGGTGTTCCGGAGGCAAGCACTGGACAGAGGCGCGGCTTTATTAGGGGTCGACTGCATCGCGACTGGACACAACGCGGATGACATCGCCGAAACTGTACTCATGAACGTTTTGCGAGGAGACATAGCTCGGTTGCAGCGCTGCACGTCGATTATTACTGTACATTTTTTGTTTTCCTTGATATAACTGAAGTCAACGTATTGTTAATCTCGAATCCAAACGGTTTTAGGCGAGCGACGACTGCATTCCCAGATGCAAACCTCTGAAATACACGTACGAGAAGGAAATAGTCATGTACGCGTACTTCAAGCGGCTCGTGTACTTTTCTACGGAATGCGTCTTCGCCCCGAATGCCTACCGAGGCCATGCCCGGGAGTTCCTGAAAGATCTGGAAAAGATAAGGCCATCCTCAATCATCGACATCATTCATTCCGGTGAAACTCGGTTTTCTTTATCAAACGAAAAACGTTTTTTTGTCGACTTTGAATGCTGAAATTTCCCATTTTCCAGGCGAGAGACTGCAGGTGAAAGACAGCGTGAAACTTCCGGAGAGGCGAACTTGCACGCGGTGCGGATTCGTGTCCAGCCAGGAAATTTGCAAAGCCTGCGTTTTGTTGGAAGGACTGAATCGAGGACTCCCGAGATTAGGCATCGGCAAATCCAACAAAGCTCGGCAAATCATGTCAGGGACCCCGAGCATTGGAACGAAAGCGGAAATAAATTTTTGAAACAGGGCTTCGATTCGTTGTCCCTGCGAGCCTCCCGAGATAGTGTCGATCACGTAATAATTTTATTCGTAAAAATTCGCGGTAATTTACAGGTTTTTGTACAAAAAAAGGTCCCCAAAGGGGACCCTCAGACGATGTAGGCCGGAACTTTTTGACCGATGGCTCGTCTGCAAATGGGACAGTCCGAGTTGATGCTGTCCGAGCAATCCTCGCAAAGACACACGTGCCCGCAAGGGAGAATGATGATTTCCCTGGGATTCGTGCGGCAGATCGTGCACAGTTGGTCCTCGCGCAGATCCGTGTCTCGTACTCTCTGCCTTCGCTCCTTCCTCGAGGCTGCCAGCTCCTCTCTCAATTCTTTGGCTATTCTTCTCTCCTGTCTGTCTTTCCATACTCGTCTAATTAAAATTCCTCCTATGACTATTCCTATCGTGCCAAACATCAAACACAACAACCTAAAAAAAAGAGTTTTCTCGGCGAATTAATTCCTTCGCCGCTCGATCTTGACTTTCAAAGAAACGAATTTTTACTTGTATGTTTGCCTGCGGTCGTCCAACGTCCTGAGCAGCGAATTTATCGACATTGTTGTGAGGTAGAACGGAGCGCCGTCGGACGGCGGTTGCAGTATCAAAGAATCTGGCCTTTCATCGGACATGACAAGCTTGCCGATTCCCGTTATCACCGATCCTTCTCTCAGCATTTCCTCGGTGGACTGAAGCCCCCGCTGCCTGACCCCTGTAATTCAAATTGTAAATTAGTGTTTTCAAAAAGTGAGCTTGCCGAAGAGAAAGATGACCTGTGAAAAAACCCCAGAGGTGGTCCATGAATGTGAGAACGCTGGGCTCGAACAAATCCGAGACCGTGTCCATGTCGAGAATGTCGGCTGCCAGGGCATCGGATACTTCGACTTGATAATACCCTTTCTGCAAGACAAAAGGAACCGAATTGTAAACTTTCTGCACTACGCGTTCCTGGTCCGACCTGTAAATGTGGGAAAGAGCGTCATTCGAGAGTCGATTTCGTTGCAGTTTTTGTCGTAATTTGTACCAGAATCCGGTGGTGGTCCTGGCGATGACATGTTCCTTGACGGTGAGCTTCTGGACGACTCCTTTGACGTCATTGCTGTGAATGCTGCGCAATGGCACACCCAGGGGTTTGATGACGCCGCGTATCGCGACGTACCCGGCTTTGGTATCCGAATTTTGTACGATTTCATTCAGGTTAGGTCCCACTTCGTGGAATTCGGCGTGCTGAAAGCAAGAAAATGTAATTTCGAGTCGAAAAAAGCTTTTTTTTATCCATCATACCTTGATCGCCGAAATGGCATTTTTGCAGTGAAAATATTGCCGTAAGCAAATTGCGAAAATTACGCTGTCGATCGTGAGAGCGACCGCTTTACCGAAGTAATCCATTTTTTTCGAAAACTAGTTAACGTTCGTTTACATTTCGGTACGGTATAGGACAGGAAGTTTTGGTGGGTTTTTTCATCATTATAACCTGGTTTCCGGCAATGTCAGATGCAAATTTTACCCTTTTTTTGCAAGCGTGACATAATCGAGTTGCGGGTTGCATACATACTCATGTACACAAACGTCATATGGGAGTGTGCATGTGTGCGTGTCACGTGAATGTGACGTCGAAACTTAGCACTTTTTCTCGTTTTTCGTATTGTTTTATGACACAAAGATAGTATTATCATGATCTATTATGAATTAATTTTTATACGTGATTTTTCTAAAGTGATGTAATAACTTATAAATTCATGTGAATTGCTTTATTTGGCAGATATACTTGTATTTACAAAAATTGACATAGAAGTTGAATTTTACAACCGTTGTATAGTAACTTGTGTAAACTTTCGATGACATTTCTTTTGCTTGCTTGATTTATAAAAACACGGAGTGCAGACATTCTCAAAATTCATCTGGCTTAATCGCGTGAAAGATTGTGACTAATGCTCTTGTCACTTTCCAAGTTTGCAGAAACAATTTCGCAGAACAATGTAACATTAATTGCATCTCAGTACAAATAACATATTAAGAAACCTTTTTTACACATTTACGTATAACTTTTTGAGACATTTATGGCGCAACACTATCATTTCTAAAACAGTTTCGCATCGATAGACTAGTAATACTCATCCTCTCAAGTTTTCGTTTGACTTAAAAATCAAACATTTTTCGGAATAATTACAATGCAGAATTATAATAATCGTCGATTCTCACAACGCTTGAATATAACATTTGTATATATACACAATAAACGAAGGTCAACGCTTCACAGAATCAAGTCTTTCTTTCAACATTTGCTAAAAGCATGGAATTTTTGAACAGCAGTGTTTCTGTGTAAAAAATCTCTTGTTTTCCGAAAACAATCGAAAATGCAACAATCTAGTCTATGCAATTCTATGGAATGATACTAAAATTAGTAAAACAAGGAATGAGTTGAAATTGCTACAAGAGTTAAAATCCATGTAAACGGACGTACAAATTTACATAAAAACAATATCTGCAGGAAACATTCCCATTGAATAAAACAATGTCAAATGTATTAATTTCAATTGTCATCACAGCACGGTAGTTTCGGATTTGTTTTATGCCCGAGTTAAATCTGGGGTGCGAGTCCGGCGCTTGAGATATTATCACCGCCACCAGCGGTTTGACTAGCTTGGGTGCAGACCAAAACTGGCGCGACGCAAACGTCGACCAAGACGTTTCTCTTATCGATTTTGTAACTCTCTTCCCAGCAGGAAACGGGTTTGTTCTCGTCCAGCGCGATTCGGGTGCCTGAAATTATTGACGTCGAGAAACTGTCGTCCATTATCAGCGTGGCTTTCTCCAAATCGACCTGAATAAAAATTTCCATTAGCACTATTACACGATGCTTTTTCAATACTTTATGCAAGTTTAAACCAACATTATTCGTGCCACAAACGTGACGATGCGCAGTCAGCGAAGCCTTTGCCGCTGCTTCGATCGTGTTTTTCCATGGGGCATTTTTTACAGTGAAAATGATCTGGTAAGCTAGAGTGTGGACGTGAATCCTCGACAATTCTCGAGCGTTTTCTATACTTTTTCCTCGGATCCTGATGATCTTGAACAAAGTTCTGATTTGGTCAAGGACAGTAGCTACACGCGGGGTCGAATTCGCAACCAGAGATATATTGCCGTAGCTGAAAGTATTGAACAAGTTTGTGATTTCTTGTTCGTTCATGCCCAAACTGTCCGAGAAAGGAATCACCAGGTTACACAAGTCCTGAAGCAGACTTTCTTCGGCGAAAGAGGCCATTTCAAAATGTATTCTCGTGGATTTTGACTGGCTCGTCATCTGCTTGTTAACTTTTTTCAGCAACTTCAGTCTCTGTCCTACAATAATTAAAAAATTAACTTCCATGATCCCGAAATGCTCCTTTCGAACGAATACCTTTTTTGAAAGGATAATTGTCCATCATTTGAAGACCTCCGACGACGAACAAATCTGGCTTGTACTGTGGCAAAATTTCTCCCAGTTCATCCAGCGCGTTGATTTTCGGATTGTGCTCATCGTTGTGTAAAATGAACCTGAAAACGTGCATTCACTTACAAGTCGACTTTTTTCTTGTACAAAATGTGCACCTGTTAGCTCTGGCGCTCGTATAAGGTCCCCAAGTTTCTCCCCGTTTATACTCGAGAATCAAGTGAATATCGTCGCGATCGACGGTGTTCCCGGCGACTTTAATCTCCTTGGGTATAACTTCTCTCAGCGACGTCGTCATTTTTGCTGCTAAAACAACGTCGCAGTTTTCCTTGAAAAATCTGAGCGCCATTACTGCTGCATTCCCTCCTGTCATCGCGTACGAGGTCGGATGTTGCCGTGCCGCCGAAACGAGTTCATCGAAAAGCGTGCTGTTCGCAACGAAACGCCTGCGAAAAAAAAGTTTCAGTTTCAAAATAGAAAAAACTTGAGCGTAATTTTCTCGGTTTTTCGACAATTTTGTAATGTTGTAAATTCCAAGAATGCAAAACGTACTCTGCGGCGGCTCCATGTCGAAAAAAGTACGCGAAACTTTTGAGCAGTTCGTCGTAAGTGTTGAACTCGGTGAAATGCTGCGGAATCCCCACATTCTCGGAATATTGCAACAAATATTTCGCGTCAACGAAGACGTCGGAGCAGATCCCATAACCTACCGCGACTTTCGGCTTGGTGGAAAGTTCGTAATTGTTTTCTAGTTTTTCCAAACCCTGTAGAACCGCGACTAATCTCTTTTGCAAAATGTCATCGATATTCCTGTAATAAATGCCGACGAGAACGGCCGAGACCGTCAAAAATGTTCCGAAAGTGATAGTTTTGTATCCCATCTTATTGATGTGTCGATGTGTCAAAAGGATTTTTATATTTTTTTTACGAATACTCTAGTTCTAGTTTCTAGTACGCGTCGCTACACGGCGCTGCACGCGATTGAGAGCTTCGTTTATTTCCGACAAAGTTCGCGTAAGCCGAAGTTTGAAATTTCGAGACAAGCTGGATCACAATACTTTTTGAATTGCGATTACTTTCAAATGTACAGTTATGCTTTTTAAAGAAATAAAGTAAACATTCTAAAAGTTTGTATTTGGAAAATTTCATTTATACTCCGTTTTCAGTTTCCAAACTTAATGGTATTTACAAGTGAATTTAACCACCTCCCTCCCTCTTCCCCTCAAGCCATTTGTGGGATTCGTTGCCGTTGCAGATTGGCACGCCTTCATTTGTTATACTTCGAAGCCTTCGAAGACGTAAATACACACGTACGCCAACCGTCATTTCAAAGTTACGAGTGTGTGCGAGAGCTGGCGAGGTGGAACGACTCGTCTTCCCGCTCGAAAAAAACGTTAGGTTGTCGAGCCGAGCAGTTGAATCAGTTGAATTGTAATTTCGGCGGAGCCAGTTGTGCAGGAAACGAGCTAAACATGCTCGCATCGTTTAAATTATTTAGCACGTGAGATTATTCGGGTGCCATCCGCCGGGGAAGACATCGAGTGCATGAAAAGTGTTTTCGGTTCGCGTTCGTTAGTGTTGCAAGTTCCCGCGTCAACGAAATTGTTGATCAATCGCGGTTACTTTTCTTTAGTTTATTTGCAGTTATCGCGTGTAGAAAGTGAAAATGTCGTTTTCCAAGGCAAGAATCCAGCGTTTCAACGAGCTCTCGAGTGAGTTTAATTCACTTTTTCCTCGTTGGAAATGGAAATTTTGTTTATTGGAAAAAAATGCGAAATTAAATCTCTCGCCTTGTTTTTCTCGAAGAGTTCGGTGGCATTTTAAAAGGGGGATTGCGTCTTTAAAGGGGGTGCTGCAACATGAATACATCGACCCCTCGGTGACATCCCTCCCTGCAACAAAAACATCTGCTCCCCCTTCACGCAACTTTCGAACTTGCATGACATGACCCATAAATTACGATCTGTTTGCGCATTTCATTTTCTAGAAAAACCCTCCCCAAAATACCAAAAACCCTAAAATAAAAATACTAGTTATTTATTAATTTACAACAATTCGAAAACAAAATAAAAAAATTAATTCGAAAAACAATTGAAGAAGTCAATGAATCTTTGCAAAATGCAACAATTCTGCGACGAAAGAAAAGCAAGAAAAAATAAAAATGAAGAATTCATAAAACTGTAAATTGATATTTGACAAATTGATTATAAAAACAAATATTTTTGCATTATTAATAACAAATTCTTTTTCGCAGGTGAGGCCCCACCGCCAGGTGCGTATGACCCAAAGTTTGAGAGCAAAGTCAAGGGTCTTTTCCTGGAGAAAACGGAACGATTCCCGGACAACAAAAGCGTGTGCAGCAACACCGACAGTTATGTCTCGAGCTGCAGCAAAGCACACAGTTGCGCTTCTACTTCAAAGTTTAAAAATGTTAGATCAAGAAATGAAATTGTCTCTGATGAAAAGCAAAATTTCATGTGTAAATTATGATTATTTTTTGTTTTGCAGCCGTTGCCCCCGAAGTCCAAGCGGGCAATTGTGAAATCGTTGGCGAAAGGAGCCCTGAAATCCCCGAGCTCTCAATCGAGGCATTCGAAGGAAAATAAGGCTCAGTATGATATTCAGAATGAGCTCTCGGACCTCAAAGTGGAGTGCGCCAATAAGAGCAAAACAATTGAAGAATACGAGGATCAAATACTGCAGGTGAAGGCTGAATTGTTGTCGTTGAAATCGATTTTGGAGGAGCAGGCCCAGAGGGACATGAACGCCGAGGAACAGCACAGAAAAGACATAGAAGCCATGGTATTTTTCACTTTTTTTCTTCATTTTTAGGAATTTTGATTTAGTGTTTGTTTTCTTTTAGGCGAAGTTACAACAGCAAGTATTGGACAATCGCGAGGAAAAGTACAAGTCTGAGGTCGAGCTGCTGCGTTTACAGCTGGAAGAAGTCACGATGATGAAGGAGGAGGAATTGCAGGCCCAGAAAAACGAATGGAAAGACAAAATGGACGCTCTTGAGTCTGAATTTTCGGATTCGAAGCGAGAAATGGAAAAACTTTTAAACGAGAAAATCGACATTGCGAACTTTATAAAGCTGCAGATGGAAGTCGAAAACGGTTCACAAGATTTGGATGTCAACGAACTCAAAAAACAAGTTCGTTTTTTTCAACTGAAAATTTACTTTTTACTTTTTTAAAAATATTTTGGTACTGATTTGTTTCATTTTTGTAGAAGAAAAATTTGGGTCTTCGGATTGGTGGACTGGAACAGTGTCTGATATCAGAAACAACGATTTTCCCGATGGTGAATGAGTTTCTGGCATTGTACTTGGAGCTCAAATCAAAGTACGTCGTTCTGCGCAGTGAGCACGAAGACAGCGTCGAGTGCCTTAAACAGGACATTTTGAATCTTGGAGATTTTTACGATGAAGAACTGGGCACTATCAGGGACGAGTTTCTTCAGGAAAAAGAAGTCATCGAAGAAAAACTGGAAATGGAAATCGCAGCTAAACGTGAACTGGAAATTAAACTCGAGAGTCTTTTGTTGAAGAATTTTTCGATTATGAAACACTTGCAGGAAGTTCGAAAGGTTGTTTTTCATTCACCGACGACAAGTTTTTATAATTATTCGAATTATTATTTTATAATACACATTTTTACAGATGAAAGATAGCTTTGAACATGTAAAATCAGAAATCAAGGAGTTGAACAACGCTCGTTTAAAGGAACTTGGAGAACTGAAGGAAGAGGTTGCAATTTTGAACTCGATTCACGAGGAAAGCAAAGCAAAAATGGAGAAGGAATTACAAATTTACCTGGAAGAAAACGAAAAACTCAAAAATGTATAACTGTTTTTCCTTTTACAGCCATACAGAAAAATTTCTTCATTTTACAGTATTATTTTATTATTTTCACAAAAACAGATGTACACTGTCAGGGAAGGAGAGCTCGTGGATGTGAAAAAATCGATGTCGAAAAAAATAGACGATGTCAAGAAGCATGCGGAAAAAATGGTGGAGAATGCAGAAGCAGTAACCAGAGAAACTTTGGCTGCGTGTCGCAGCGAGAGCGAAGAGAAGGTCAAGAAAATAATCACTGAGACTGATTCTAAGGTATACTATTCGACCAGAAAAAAAACATGATAATTATTATGAAAAGTAACATGCAAATTTGTGTTTAGGTCAATGAGATGGTCCAAGAAGCACGAGACACGGTGAACAAAGAAATGCGCTCTTCTGCCGACAGATACACAGCCTGTTTAGAACGCGTCAAAGCTGAGAGAACCACGTTGGACGAAAAACTTGCCCAGAGAGATGCAAAAATAACTTGGCTCTCAGCAGCTCTAGAAGAATTGAAAGCTACTGCTGAAACTCAAGTACATTCCCATCAAATCTCCAGAATTCTGATATTTTTTTATACCAGTCATTATTAACTTGGTCTTTTAAATAATTTAGGAAAGCTTCAGTCAAAGTTTGCAAGACGAATTGGATCGCGTCGAGATGGAACTCGTTGAACGTAAGGAAGAATTGCGCGCTCTAAAAGACCAAATACGTACCGAGTCTGCTGAAATGGTCGCTCGGAAACGACGGTTTGTCTACTTTTCCCAACTGGGTCAAAAAGTTTTTCAATTACGATAAAATCACGTGTGTTAATGGAATTATTGCTTGCAGATTCGAGGTAGTAATGGCTGAAAATCAAGCCTCTGTTAACGCGCTTGTGGAACGACTTGCTCAGAGCGATCTCGAGGTCGAGAGGTTGCAGCACGAGTTGAAATGTGGCGAAGCATGTGTCAAAGAGCACAGAGACCTGTTGAACGTGATGCGCAACAGTTCAAACCTCGTAAACGAGCAGGTTTACGCCCTCATGGGTCAGCTTGATTCGGAACGAGGAATCATCGATCAGCTTGAAGTTAATAATTTGGCTGACATCGAGTCAATTCGTCTCTTGTTCGAAGCAAAAATCGATAATCTAAAGCAGACCACTGGCAAGGAAGTCACTCGGCTTACCGAGGAGTGCGAGAAGAAGAGCAATGAAAATGCCGAGGTGAAAATTTTTGCCTCTTTCATTGCTTCGCGAGGTTCTTAAATAAAAAACTAATATGGCTTATGTATTGTTTAGTTAAAGCAACAGTTGGAGAAAATGTCAGAGAAACTGAAGGAAGCGCAGAAAATGTTGTTACAATTGGAAGAGAAGTGCGACGATTATACGGTTGAAGTAGCGCGGATGGAAATGGCCAAAGAGAAGAAGGAGCAGTTACTGAAGAAACAAGATGAAATTATTAAAAGCAACAAATTATTGCTGGAAGCACAAGCTGATTATAACGAGAAAATTCAACAGGTGCATAGTAACGAGTTCTCTTTGCGATTTTATTTTTGACAAAAGTTACTAATTCTGAATTGCATTTCAGGCCGACGACAAAATCCGGACTTTGACAGAATGTGTCGAAAAAATTAAGTTGTCCGAGGCAAATTTACAGGTAAAAAACAAGCGTTTTACCTCGATTGAAACATCACAAAACAAATGTTGCTTTTTTTAGAAACAATTGGACGATTTCAAGCATGAAAAATCTGAGTGGGAAAAACAGAGCAGCGCAATGAGGGAAAATCTGGAGAAGGAAAGGAGCGCAAAATCGGAACTTGTCAAGTGAATAAATTTGTTGATGTTTGCCTAAAATAATTTTTAGTGCAATTTCTAATCTGGCAAATTTATTTCAGTGAGGTCAAAATACTTTCCGAGACGTGCGAGCGGTTCCAGAAAGAATACGAGGAAATTTCGGAAAAGTATTCAGAAATTTTAGGCCACCATAACAACAAGCAGAAAGTTAAGCACATCTCGCAGCTGAAAGAAAAAATTTGCTCACAGCAAGGCGAAATCCTGCGTCTCAAACAGGTTCGTTTGTTTGTCGCTGCTGCTCTCATGGCGGGATTTTGCTGGTTTTGGTTCAGTATGACCAAACCTATTTCATGTTACTTCAAACAGAAGTGATTTTTTCTTGCGCTGTATCAATTTTTCTTTCTATCAGTATTGTTGAATAAGAATGTTGTATTTTTTTAAAACAATCGTAACTTATAATTCGATACATAAGCTTTTAGAGCTTGACTTTATTAAATTTTTTGTAACTTTGAAAGTTGATTGATACTAAAATAAATTTTATGTTTTAAAATATTTCGTTGTGGCTTATTTGTTTTATTAAAATTGTCGATGTAACGAATTCGTAGGTAGATAGAAAATGTTGTGTTGACGAATTATTTTTACAGGAACTCGAGTTGAAAAGCAAAAGCATCGAGCATCTATCAAAGAGTGGCGAAAAGCGCGGGCAGAACAAGGGAAAGGAAAATGCGCCAAGGATCCCACCGAAAATATCAGCGACAACAACTCACACTTCAACTCCACTCGTGAAGAACTCGAACGCGTCTGTTCTGTCCTCGTCCCCTCTCAGAAACCGAAACGAATAATCCCGAGTTATGCAGACATTTTCTTACGAGCTTACACAAAATGTCATAATTTTATTCTGTTTTTTTACTTGTTTTTACCCGCATTGCATAGTTGTTTTTTGTAATAAGGAAAGAGCCTAGCACAAATAGTTGTACTTAAAAATTACATTTTTATCTATTTTTAAATTTGGTGCCTCGGAAAGTCAAAAATGTGATTTGTCTAATAAAACAACGGGAAGTTGATAGAAAAATGTGATTATTTATTGGTCAAATTGTGGTACAATTAACACTGTGAAAAATCAACTTTTCATGACGTGCCGTAACCGTATTTGCGAGCCTCTTTGAAGAGCGCTACGAACGAGTCCATAACTTCTTCTCCATTGGCAACGATTTGACTCGCGGGAAGTAAGAAACCATAACGTCCGGTATCCCGGAGTTCGTATGTGTACGAAACGGGAAGTCCTAGAACGCCTTTCGCCCAATCACACGAGCTTCCACTGGCGATATCTGCGATTGTACAAAATTGATTAAAATGAAATCTTCGTTTCTATACAAAGCTTTACGTAAAAAAAACTTACAAATTGTTTCTGCGATGTTTCCTGTTTCGTACTCGGTTCCGTACCTCTTTGAGAGAGCCGAGATAGCGCTTCTACCAATCGCATACTGTCAAATCAAATGTTATCGATTCAATTAACAAAATTGCGAAATTGTCTTTGTTGAACCCAAGAACATTATTGTAAATCATCTTTACCAGTTCTTTGTAATTTTCCAAATGCGCCGTTGTGTGGCCGTAAGGGAACATTAAAAGCTGCGAGTAACTGTGGAACGAGATGTAAGCGAAGATTTTTCCCTTCAGAGACAACAAGTAATCGGACACCGTTTTCATCTCGATTTCGGAAAACGCATTCGATCCAGCGTAGGTCTCCGCGCACGGGTTAGCACTTGCTCCGCCCTCTAAAAACAAGGAAACGTTTAAATTTGTATAATCGAAATCACGTTACATTTTGTTAACTCACGCATCCATTTGTAGCCCCAATTCCTGTTTGCGTCGGCTCCCACGCACACGCCGTAGGGTTTCCTCGTTTTTCGCCAAAGTCTGAACTGTAAAACGATCATTCAAACGTCATTTGACTGATTTATTATAATTTCTCGAATTTTGTACAATGTATTTACCTTGTTGTGAGTGTAAACGTAACCATCGGGATTTACAGACGGGACCATGTACCAATCGTAAGATTGTGCGAGCGATTTAATTTCCGGATCTTGGCTGGTCAAAAACTGGTCCAAAATGAACATGACTGTCGCTGGACTGATCCATTCTCGAGCGTGTACTCCACCTTCGATGAAAATGCCCGGTTTTGGGGTTCCACCAGTCGAAAATTTGACGCCCATGATCTTTCGATTTTCGTACGATTTCCCGGCCTCTATCAATTGAAGATTACTGGCGTATCTCTCGGCCAAGATTCCTAAATGTTCATGCATCGTATCCAATGTATGGTAACTTTTAAAATCGAATCCCGAGCGAACTAAGTTGGTTGGGTTTTCTTTGTTTATGAGCTCTTGAACGTCGTTTATGTACACTTCGTACGGCATGTTGTTCTCGCTTATAAAATTTGAAAACTCTTTGATTTTCGACGGGGCCACCATTATGTCGACCGTTCGATTTTTAACTGTCGGCCCGATCCAAAACATGTACTGGAAAACAAAAGTGCTTTTGATTTCCTTAGGGAGTTGTTAAGAACAGCAAACACTTACGTCATCGCTGACATCTTCGAAGTTTTGTAGAAGGTCAATGTGCTTGTCGATGTTTGGCGTGACTCTGAAGACTTTGTAGTTCTCGAAAGTTGCTTTTTCCGAGAGTGCCACGGTCGCAAAGGCCAGGATTATTAATAGTCCTCGCATTTTGGTTCTGGATTTTTAAATACAAACAAAATGGGATGAAAATGCATTGCATGCTTGAATGGTTCTTAAATAACATTTTTCAATGGACGAAACATTAAAAAAAATATTTCTTGTCTTTGTAAAGATCTCTCAACTCACGTTTGATTCACGCCACTTTGTAGAATCATTGTAGTTTCGTAGCGCAGTGATATTTATACGAAGCAGGGACTATCTGTAAAACGATTATTTGTAAAATTAATAAAAGTCCACCGCACAGATAAACGTCGCTGTTAACATTGATAATTCTTCCGATTACTCTGAAAAATGTTGTCGAAATGTGTTTGTTGATTTCATTAGAATGATAGGCGTATTATCTTTACAATTTCTATCGAAATATTAATTGCGTCGTAAAATGCTCGTCTAAAATTGAAAAAAAGACCCGAATCTACAAATGTTGAAATTTTATGTGCTCGGAGAAAAGATTGAGCGGATTCAACGAAATCGCAATTTATTAAGATTGTAAAATTTATTTATCGTATCAATGGCACTTGTCTATGATTTCCTGTCGATCGATAGCGAATGGCCAGAAAGAGAAATCAATTAAATCGTTTATCTCCTATATTTATACTGCAGATTACAATGTTAACATTCGAGACTTTCTGCGTTTGATTAAATCGAAAGTATAATAATATTGAGAGATACGAATTGTTGCGTAACACGCGGTATCAATGTACAAGAAAATGTAACGTGATTTGTTACGTCATTCGATATTTTTTTCCAATCAAATTTCAACTCTTGGTTATCTCGAAGTTAAAACAAAACGGAAGCAATTTTTCCTCTTTTTCGAATTGCAATTAATAACGGATAATAAACTGATGTGGTTTTGCAGTTTCAATGAATCGCGAATATTTTCAACTCTCTTAAAAAAATATAACGAATGACGAAGTCGCAGTGCTCGTAACAAACCGAATGCGCTAAAACATTCCTGTTTACCATAACAAATTTTATACATTATTATCATTCTATCAGTTACTTTATTCCAACGTCGAAAAATTTGAATAAGTAGTTCTTACAATTTTTGTTCAACACTAGTTTTTATGAACCTAGTATAAAATCCTGGAAGTTTTAAGTTGCTTAAAGCAATAAAAATGTTTGCAATCGATTGAAATATGTGATGCCAATTTTCCTAATTAAGATGGCGTTTTTTTAGTTGATACATTTCCAAGTGAGCGGTGCATGACTCCTAATTGGTTCCATTTGTTATTCAAAACCCGAAAAACAAAATTTTACGAACTTAACATTCGAGGTTGAATATTGTATCTTTCTGTTTAGAATTTTTCAAACCACAGAATTTGGAATAATAATTTTCTCGTTCATGTGTATTTGATATGTTGACAATTTCAAGACACGAATGAAAAAGATAATTGATAAATTGAACATAACATATCAAATATCTTTGTCCTGGAATCGTCTAGATCGTTGCGATTGTATCGGCTCGTGTTCCTGGGCGCAAAATCTTTTTTATATTCGTGGCATTCTCCGATGATGCTTCCTCTGTTGATTGTATTTGTGATCGATCGAACAGTTGTTTAACGATAAAACAATTTAAATAAACATTACTGGAATACTCTAATACTCTGCAGTCAAAAATTTTATTTATTTATATCGCTGGCACATTTTACAATAATTTAGGGAGAAAAATATCTTTCCAAGACATTGCATAACTTGATTAAATGACAAGACAACATTTTTCACGAGTTGATCGAGTCAAGCGATTATAAAAAATTCTGCTTTTTTAAAATTTCCATCTTATACATGGATTGGAAATGTTTTTAAATTCATGGAATAATCTTTTATTCACTTATAAAGTGAATTGCAATATTATTTGTCTGGTGAATCGTCTTTTCAATTGAATCTACAGTCGCTTGACTTTCACACGAAAACTTATTTTAGAATAGAACACGCAAAAGTGATTAAGATAAAAACTGTTTGTGCTACGTTTGCTGTTACACGCAGTTAAAATTAATACTCTATTAATTTTCATAACTACGGCGTATCGCGTACATTAATATAAGAAAAACAAAATTCTTAAAAAAGATAAAAACTGTTTGTGCTACTTTTGCTGTTGCACGTAGTTAAAATTAATACTCTATTAATTTTCATAACTACGGCGTATCACGTACATTAATATAAGAAAAACAAAATTCTTTCCTGAATAAGTGAATTTACACTTGTCTATATTTCCTGAATCTAGTTATTTTATCTGATCTGTTTTCAGCTAGTAAAGAGTCACAAATTTCGGGCAGATTTTCTTATCTTCTTTGGAAAATTTAGAAAATAGAAAATTAATTCAGCGATGAATCTGTTGTTTATAGCATCTGGTTTCTGCATTTATTTCCTCGTGATCAGCTGTCCCTTTCTCATGGGCCTAAAATTAAAGTTCAGATTAGAAAATTATGTAATTCCATTCATTTGTTGTTACGTCTGGATTTACATGGCCACGTAACATAAATTATTTATCTAAGCATTCAATAATTGGAAAAACCAATCACGCAGCAAGAACGTGGAGTGCACGAAGCAAGAACATGGAACGATTTTCGTAAACAAGTCAATTATTAGTTAATATTAAATTATTTATCTAAACGTTCAGTAATGGGAAAAACCGATCACGCAGCAAGAACGTGGAACGATTTCGTTAAACATGTCAATTACCGAGGCCGAATTTTCGACCCACCATTGACCCTCCGAAACCTCCATTCTTTTGTTCTCGCGCATGATTCGCAATATATAGTTCCGTTTTCTTTAACACTTCTGTTGTCGATATTTTAATCACGATTCGTCATTCTATGAATGCAAATCAAGTTGTTTGATCATAGATTTCGAGTTCATGAACCGTGATGCGAAGCAAATCTTTCTTCGATGTATTCTTATATGCAGCAAATAAAATCTCACGAATCTGCGTATAGATTAACTTCTATTTATTACTAACGTAACTTTCAATGTTAGCAAACACTGAAATTAACATTTAACTTGTAGCTTTTCAGTTTCTTCATTCTTATTCGAACAAATTTTACAGCGCGAGAGTATCTATCCCCTTGTTTCGCCCACGGAGGCAATGAAACGAATGAAGACCGATTTGTTTTAATATGCGATCAATAACGAATAAAAGAGCCCTTCTTTTCCGTTGTTTTTTTGCGTTTAAATAAATTAAGAAGTCGTCGATCGGAGTCTACAGGGGCTGTTTAATTGTATCCGAAGAAACGACCAGAATATCTAAGTTGCGTTGCCGGTAACAATGCGGATGCAAAGAAACGCTTTTCTTGCTTATCAGCAAGTTTTTTCGATCAAAATATTGAAATTTTGCACTTCCCACAAATGACCGCAATTAAAGAAACAGTGGTTTAAATGATACATTTCGCCTATCAAAATTTGCATAAATTAATGTCTGAACGTGATCGTAAACGATTCCAAGTAGCGACGTCGGAGTTTCGAGCTATAAAAGTCACTGGAGAACTTGGCTGTTTAATTTTTAATCACGAAACGTCTGTACTCGACATCGAAGCAATGAAAGGGTAAAAAATTGAAGCTTTACACTATAATTATGGTCTCGGTTATAGAAGATGTCAACGACTCAGCTATACGCACTATACTTAGTATACTTG
>JABFQM010000795.1:0-28641 GCA_022816865.1 Zelostemma sp. ZL-2020
CAACCCGGAGGACCGCCCAGAACCCCCCCATTTTCACACTTTTTTGCGATTCTCTTGGGGTCTTGGGGGCCCTGTTTTCTGCCCCAAAAAAAAATCGGTGGCGACGTGTTTTGTGAGTAAATGCCTGTATAGAGAGGGGGGGGGAGATAGGGAAGAAAAAGGGCTTTTAAGGGGTTTGCCGGGAACGGGGGCCGGGGGTGTGGGGGCGAAGAAAAGAAAATAAAAATAAGAGTCGGGGTGGTGGGGAGGGGGGGGGGGGGGAAAGGAAAGGCAAATCGCGACAAAAACCGTCGATAATCGACATCCTGCCTGCCGCCTTTGGTGCGGCCAACGCATTAATCCGGAGCGTTGCCGAGGTCTTCGGTCCCGCGGATGAGGTCCACTGACTGCATTGCTTCGCGACGACGATCAACCTTCAAACAAATAGAGCGCTGGCAAAGAAATCCGCGACAATGGGCACGGCCGCAAAAAGATTCTTGTCAACGATGTTCCGTTGAACCAGGTGCGCGCCGGACTTTTTTACCTTTTCTGGCCAGTTAAAAATGAAAGCTAATCGTACTTTCCAAGGCTCCCCCTCCCCCCCCCACCCCCCCGGTGATAAGCTTCTCGGGAGCAACAATAAAACAAACAAAGCCTTTCAATTTGATCCGAAGTAAAAGGAAGTCAATAATTTTGCCTCGGGATTCAAGGAGTGCACTCGGGCGTCGAAGGCCCTGCGGTGTTGTCTTTTTGCTCGATTTTTGCGAAACTGAGGAGATTGATCCGGAAAAAACACACGTAAGCTGTGCAGCAGCCGTGACCGCTGGCTACCGCGATACCCACGAAAAATGCCGAACCTCCATGCTCCGTCGGATTCATATATTTGCATTGTCAATGCGGATCAAATCTGTGATATCGAGTGCGGATCGTCGAAACGAGCCTTGAGCGATTACCCGAAGAAAAAGAGCATCGTTGCCCAAGACGCCCACCGCGATCAACGTCCCTAATTGATCCCCCATCGAGTAAAGTGTCCCGAAAATGAAAATTCGATTGAAAGTTGCTCTCCATTTCGTCGGTGAAAACTCGGCGAGGGAAAAGGAGAAGAAGAAGGAAAATGGAAAGGATCGAGGAGCGGCGAACGTCGAGCTTGCCTAGCCAGAGCGCTGATGATAGTTTTTGCCCCGCAAGATTTTTTGCCCCACCCCCCCCCCCAGGGGGGGAGGGAAGGGTGGATGATATATGACCGCCCCTGAGACACTAGCTACCTCCCGAGAGAAAGAGACGAAGAAGGAAGCTGCGAGGGGGTGAGAGGACATCCTGATTTCTCCGGAAGAATTCCTCGCGTGCGTGTGCGTGCGGCTTTATACAAGAATCCGATCGTTAGTCGTGATTTTGAGCGGCCCGATATATTCCGGGGATCGAACATCCGGCGAAAAAAGATTTCTCGAAAAAACCTGCATTTTTCCACTCGACGATCTCGCGAATTAATTCGGCCCGATGCATTTATTTGGCAAAGCTTCAGCGCCGCTGACAAAACGGAGAAATAACTTATGGGCTGGATAAAAAATGAAGCGAAGAGTCGATATTTCATTTTGGAGTGGAATCCGGCGAGCCTGAATTTCTACTTCGCCGAGAGAGAAAGAAGGGAGCGAATCGGGTAATCTCTCAGGAATTAGCAAAATATCAACAACCTCGGGAGACGCGAGGGGGAGGAGAGGGCACGGTCGTTGCAGAGGCCGCCTGCAATGAATCAACTTATTTAAGGGTAGTTGGATTTCGCGAGTCGATGCACGACGACGTCGCCGACGACGGCGACGTCGACGACCCCCGCGCGCTTTTCCTCGAATGATTTATCGTTTTCCTTCCGCGCCCACCCTTCCCAGTCATCCCTTTCCAATTTCCCGGTTCTGCCAAATGTACGCAAAATAGTCGAAATTTCTTCTCCCCCGACTTCTGCTTCCACCGCGTACGTATATACAAACTGACTGACCCGGCTTATTTCGCGCGTCGACGGGACATTTGAATGTGACGTTTACTTGAAAACAAAAAAGATGGATTGAAAATCCGATCTAATTGTTTGCAAAAAAAAGAGACACGAGGAGAAATCAATCTTCGCCGCAAAAGTAAAAGAAGCAGAAATTTAATAACGGTCAGTTAGGAATCGAGTCGTGAGACGCTCGAAGATTACGTGAAAGTGGACGGCGAAGATAATTAGTCATTTACGAAACCGTAAGTGGAACCACAAATCGACCTCCTGCTCTTCGGGCGGAAGTATAAAGGGGTGGGTTACGACGTTGTACGACCGCGTTATCTCAAAATTATTAATCATATCGTAACGTGGCGCGAGAGCGAGCGACCCACGTTCGGGCTCCATAGACTTATCTGACACCTTAATCAATTCCAAGTTATTAATTATGGTGCCCCTCGCCTTTTGGCACCGGCGTCTATAACGCTCTGACTATTGTCTACCGGTTACAATGCGGTGTCAACGAGACCAAAGTCACATTTTACGTCATTAATAATTATTTTACACGAAGACGCTTTCTCCCGATTCGTCTTGACGGCTCGTCGATATTTCCCTTGTTTACTTTGAAAAATCGCACTTTTGTCCTTCCTTTCTCAACAAGGCCGAACATTTCGACAATTTTGGTTGCTTCTCTGCGCTTTTCAGCAAAAATGGATTTTACGTTTGAAAAAACAATGCAATTTCCTTAACTTTCTTTCCGATAAGAGAAGATCCGTCAAAATCAAGGTTGAGCGATCGTTTATGCAAATACCTAATCCTTTTGGAAATCCGTTCGAGTTGACATTGACAGATTAGGCGCGAAACTTCGAAAAGTACTCGCGCCAGACAAATTGCCATTTTCCCATATCATTTGTTTCAAGCGAGAACGAGAGCGGTACTTTATCCGGACAATTAGAAAATTCTAGCTCCGAATGAGCTGGAAACCGACCCTTCATAAAAATTCTTGCGGAAAAATGCATTTACATCGGCCAAGAAATTAATCACGGGAGCGAACAAAAGAAGAGTTCGGAAACAATAGCCGCCGGCTGAGAAAATATTTTCGCGCTCTTCGGCTTATAAAAGGTCCTCTCGCTTATAAATTCCGACCTCCAAGCTACACTTTTACGTTCCCAACATTTATCTTCTAAACAGTGCATTTTCGAATCGCACTTTTTTCCATTTCGACAACGACATTTCTTCTAGCCATTTCATCATGCCCATCTGACGTTTGTCAAACGAGTAAAGCACACCGTTTTCAAAATGCTAAAGCGCAAGAACGCTTCAGGCAAATGAGTGCGGTCGGAATCGTAAAATCTCCGAATCTCGCTTCGAGGATTTCAACCCTTAACTTCTCAAGCAGCATGTGTGACACGACACCCGTATAATCCGCGCAAAGAGTTGATCCCAATTTGGTCATACGCTCGCAAGCCGCCGGATCAGCGTGGAATCCCGTCAATCTAAATTACTTTTTTTCACCTCCAAAACTAAAAAAAAATACAAGAAATTAGTTTTGAACAATAGACAATTGCGAGTACCGTAATTTTTCGAGTCGGACGAGAACGAGGGAATGTTTCGGTTGGATGAACCAATTGCATTTCACTTGGCGTAAAACTCGGAATAAGACGGAACATTATTAAGACAGGGTCTTCGCCGGGTCGATGTATCATTCTCTGCTAGGTCGTTAGGCGGTTTCAATTAGTTTTCCCTAGTCCTAACCGTCCATCCTCCCACCGGACTGAGAACCTAACTGTAATCGCGCAGACCTGTTTTTTCTGATAATTAGGAAAAGCTCGTTAATGCGCGTGTGGTATCCTGTCTTCTTCCACTGTTATACCTTTTATCCGTTTTTTCCGGACAGCGAAAACTTGCATGGAATATAAATTACCAATCAAATATAATCAATTCAATTTTCTTCCTAGGAAATGGATGAAAACGATATCAACATACATTGATAAACGCAACTAAATCCATTAATTTTAATTAGACCCAATTAAGTTGTACTGAAAATGAAACAAAACATTGTTAGACTTGATAATGAGAGAAGAAAGTAAAAAAGTTGAATAATGTTTCGGTAAACCAATCGGTGCCGCCATCTAATACAAAAGAACGACAACTCTAGGACCTCCGCCTTTATCTTTTCTTACAAAGAGTCACAACTACTTTTCGAAAGTTTCACTCACCGAATGAAACTCCGCCACGCATCCATAAATTTCTTCTCGATGATGTAGAATTTAGAATTGCCCATAACGATGTCATTCTTTTTTGGCCTATAGTACAGATTTTTGAGCACCTCCTTTTGTTCCCTCGCCGAGATTTTATCGTCCTCTTTTGACTTTTGAGCATACTCCAATTTTTCCTGAAACAATGCTGTTTAATTTCGTTCTCACAGAATGTCAAAGACGAAAAATTAGCATTACTCACTTCGCAAACTTCGCAAGAATTGGATCCATTCGGATATTCCTTTGATTCACGGAAATACTTTCTGATAATTTCCCATGCCTCGCCCGGTATAATTTTTCTTTTCGAAGCGACGGTGCTCAGTCCTCCGTGCTCGCACAACAAATCCTCGTTGAAGTTGATGATTTCGGTTTCTTCGTTATCTTCATTCCCTCCATCTTTCGATGAACCTTCTGCTTCTTTCGACGCGTTTTCGGAACACTCGGCATCTTTCGACGCGCTCTCCGAACTTTCCGACTCTTTAGAAGCAGTGTCCATGTCTTTCATTGCTTCTTCTATGTCTTTTTCGACTTTACTCTCATCTTGTGTGTCTTGATCATCCGAATCCATCATTTCTTGCATTTCATCATTGAATAGTTCCAATGCTAGCCTTCGCCAAGACTGCAACGATTCTGCGCCAATAATGTAGCTCCCTTCAGCCCTGAAAGAGTTAAATTTTTCAAATGATCAACTTTGTCGTTGAAAAATTGCGACAAAACAAAATGAAATTTAAACTTACACTTCTTTAGAGCGAACGAGTTCATTAACTCTTTTCTGGTCACGCTCGAGATCTTTTTTAAATCGCAGGAGTTTGTACCGTCGCTTTACGCAAGTGTCACACAAAGAACTATTGTCCAACTTTAGAATACAGCCGTAAGCTTTGTAGAGGAGTTCTGCGCAATAAAGTGGCAGGCATTTGACGCGGGTGAGTTTCTGGGGATCGAGTTTGTGATGGGCACAAAGCACATTGGAATTGTCAATAGCCGCTATTTTATCAGGAGATGTGTTCGATGTCAACCACTTGCTCAGCCAATCAGTCGATATCCAGTTGTACTCGTAAGTGTCTTCTTCTTGCTTGATTTTATCATAAATCTGTTGCACGAGTTCCCTCTTCTTGTTCTGTCCTTGTATTTCTTGTTGCTGCAAAATTATAAAAATTCGTCATCTCTTAGTTACGCTTTTCTCGTTGCACAAAAGTACCTTTTTTTGTTGCAACGCCAGTAGACTCAGCTCATGGTTGACATTTTCCTGCCTCACAATCTTGCGCAGAGTTTTGTTAACTTCCCATTTGTCAAACTCCATCTTTGAAAATAAAAATACAATTAAAAATCTATCAAAAACTCTTTTCACATTTTTCAAGTACGTACTTCTTCGTAGGCGTCGCGTTCTCGGGAACCCATTGTTCTGTGGGCGTCTCCGTTAAGGGCACCATACTCGACCATTATGACTTGTACGTCATCATCTGTAACGTAAGCATTTGTTATGGTCACATGAAATTAACAATCATCATTATTTTCTCACCTTCGGAATTCTCCGAATTTTTAGGAGAATCAGACTTGAATTTTTTCGGACTGCAACTGGGGTCGGGAACAACTGGTTTGACGACTGTCGTAACTTTGCGTTTTCCTTTCCTCGCGCAATCAGTCGATTCTTTAATCAAACTGTTTTCCAACTTTGTCGCATTCGTCGCTTGATCTTCCAAGATTTCTGCCCTTTTGTAAACCAACATGTATGCCGTGTTCGAGGAAATATAACCCTTTGGAACTTTTCCACGCTTTGAGGTTTTTGAATCTTCTACAATATATCGATAATTTTTTGTTTCAAGATTTGGCATCGATTTGATTTTGAGATGAGTAAAAAACAAAATTACCAGTCGTTTCATCTTCCATTCTTTTGTGATTGATTTTTTCAACTTTCTCATCGCTGAATTGGTACCATTCACCGGAGGAGTTGCAAATGTTGGCACTATAGTGACCCGAGTTTGCATGCGGGCCCTTGTGGCTCAAAACAGCAACTAAATTGTAGACTTGGCTGCCTACTGGACATCTCAAGTAGTCTGACATATCCAGAACTTCAGGAAATTGGATGTACGAGTTCAACTTTTTCTTCTGATTGTTGGCACTGCAAGTATAAAATAAGAGCAAACTTACGATGTCCAAGTTCTTCGAAAAATTTTCTTTCTTACCGGTTAAACACGAATCGCAGTAATTGAATGTTTAGCATGTCCGGCAGTTTGTCCAATCTGATAAATCTTCTAGCATCCTTTTTGTCGTTGCACGTGGTACACAAGTACTGATTCGTTCCTGTCAATTTTTCCTCGCACAAATACTTCTCCAACGCTTCTTTCAAAGTTGGCGCTAGTTGCAAATCCAACTCGTAGAAAGTTGTTGATGTCGAATGCTCGGTACCACACGATATGCAACTGCAAAATAACAAAATTAGTCCAAATCCAGAGAAATCATCGTCCTGAAACTGACCAGTTCACGTAGCTGTATTTCCCCTGTGTCAGTTTCTGCAGCATCTTTATCAGGTCCGAATTTTGCTGTGATTTCTCTTCGATATGGCACAGAAGAAGTTTTGAAAATTCCTGGACGTCTTGCTGGGTGTTCGTGTCAAGGGATAGAGCAATCGCGAGATTGTAAGGGTCGAGGCGTTTCTTGTTTCCAAACTGCATCATAGCAAATACAAATTGAAGTTGGCCCATGACGGTCGAAGGGTAATAAGTCTCTCCTTTTTCTTCGCTTTTGATCTTCGCCTCTTGTTCTTCTGGGTCCATGTCCATGTTCCACTTGTAAATGATCCGCCTGAAATGCCGTTATCAATTAAAGAAAATATCTAAAATGTTACGTTCCGAAGAAAAGGATTGCGTTACCTCATATCTTCGATGTGAAACCATACTTGTATTAAACTATTTACGTAGCAAGTAGCACCTAAATTTTCTAGACCAACGTACTGCGTTGGGTCTCGAAGCTCGGTCAGCGAGCTTTCCAAAGAAGCTGTTTTCGCCGGCAGAGATTTCATATATTTCTCCTCTCCCATTCCCATGAGACATTTTGGATTGCATCCGCAATTTCTCCTGAAAAATTCATTGGCCCAATGATTTAATAATTCGAGACAATAAAACTATTTAAATTTGTAGAAAATTTAGCCAAATTACCTGCAATTTTTACATTTTTTGAAGCCAAGTTTGTAAGCAATCTCCAAATGTTCATTCCGTATGTCGTCGAAGGAAACTGTTTCGATCCAAGACCATGCTTGTTTATCGGCTTCAGCTCTTTTCAGGGGGGGCATTTTTCACTGAAACCAAAAACTTTTTATTTCAACATTTCGCATTTGTACGATTTCGATATTGTCAAATCGGCGTAATTCGCAGAGCTTCATTAGCCGAAGTCATGATCTTTTGGAAAATGATAAAATAATCGAATCGTGTTATCGAAATACCGCCTTTTTCCGCCTTTTCGGACTGTACTTTTTTTCGACAAATAAACGTCAAAACACGTAAATAACTCGTCGGAACTTGAAGCGTTGCCGCACAAATAAATCAACGAAATCGTGCTGCAGATATCGAACGAGTTGGTGGGTAACTACAAGCTAAAATAAAAGTCGTAAAATTTGTTTATACCATCGGTTTGCTCGTACACAACGGGACAAATTTGGAGGTTAACTAAGCCGATATCGTACCGCTACGAGCGACGCGTATTTTATCGCAATTTCATCGCTTGCGAGTTCTTAATCTCGAAAAAAAACTTCAACACTGTGGTTTTTGTAATTCGGCGACCGATGGAAAATTTATTTGAATGACTAACAACACTCCACTCTCGACTTCGCTCCAATTGCCATTGATCGCCATATGCAATATCAATGGCAGTGCACACTGGTGCACACTGGCACCACGATGTTCATTTCAGCACCTGTTTTTTCATTAAATATGCCTACAAAGCATCAATAAAAACGTGCAAAAGTTCCATGCTTTGTTTTTCCATAATTGTGCGTTACAAAATTGTTTAATTTCTTCACTCTCGAAATTCAGGCGCGAGAAGAAATTTTTCGCGCTCAATTAAGTCTCATTCATACTTCGAATTTTTTGTAATCATGACAAAAAATTAAGTTTGATGAGTAAAAATCCGAAAATTTTTATGAAATTCAATTGTAAATACTTTTGCGACATAATTTGAAGTCGGAATCTCGTGAATTCTTACAAAATAATGTCTCAAATCGAAATAGGTAAATAATTATTATAAATTGATTTTTAATTCTTATCATGAATTACAATCTTTTTTCAAGGTCAAATGTTTTAATTTTCAGTAAGCACCGACATCCTCATAGAACTTTTGGAAGTCTCCTTTCACAATATAATTCACTCCAGGAACATCTACCCCAAAGAAATTTTTGTAAAAAAGCAAAAGTACGGAACGGCGATTTATGTTTCGGAGCATCCGGAATTAAACGAGTACATCAATAACGTATTAACAGCGTTAAAAGAGCTCGTTACCGAAGACGAACAAAGCGTCAAAACCGTGAGCTTGACTTTTCTGAACAAGGATAAAATCCCGATAGAAAAATTTGTATTCGACCTCCTCGCTTTACGCGCCGATGTTCCAGAGTAAGGAAGCGAATATTCGAACAATTACCAAATTACTAATTCAATTTTGCGTTGCAGGAAAGACTCTTATTTCCTGAAAACAGAAGAATCTTTGAGGACGATCTGTTTGAAACTGGCGACGAGCGAATCTTATCTGAAGCCTCTTCCGGAGGACACGACGTTTACCATCGAAATCGTAACTTACGAAACAGCTCACATCGCTCTCAATGAAAACCCCAAGTGCGAAGATTTCCCGTGGATCATAAACGAAAACCAGGAAGAGATGAAGAGCAAACACTTGTTGCCTCTCAAAACGGTGCAAACGCAGTATTTGACTTTACAAATGTACGCTGTTGAAGATCGAGAAGCGAAAGTTACAGAATAAACAAATCTTGATCAACGTTTTACAAAAAAATTGCATTTAAATGAAACAAGTACAATCAACTAATTAAAATCTATGGAAATTAGTCTCCAGATGCTCGAATTTCTTGTCATTTTGTCCAAGTGTCCTGGAATCCAATGTGAGCTTGTAAAAGGGCAGTTCTCCAAACGAATGAAAACGATGATCCCCGAGCTCATTCTGAAACGGTGAAAACTTGAAATCAAAGTATAAAAAATGAGATCAGTCATAATTTAACATTTTCGAATTCTCTAGAACATTTCCGTATATTTTCTATAAAAATACATTAGAAGAAACAAAAATTGTACAATCCCTACTTAAAATCTACGAAAGTCATGTCTCTAGGTGCACGAATTCCTCGTTGTTCACATCGTAATCTTGCATTTTGTCCTTGAGGATCCACCAAGTGTCCAAAAACCCAACGTCAACGATCCTCTCGTGAAACGTCAGGTAACGTGGCTTCAAGTGCGAACAATTGGCCTTGTAGAGGGCGCACTCCTTGTTGTAGTTGTCCAACCAGATGAAGGAAACGATCCCCAGGTTCAACCTGCGAACGACGCCGCGCAAGTAGCATTCTCTGAGCAGTTCCAAATGTTCCAAGGACTTGGGATTGCGAATTTGTTCTCCAACAAAGATCATCTTCATGGAGTTTATCAGCAGATCTTCCCGGAAGCATGTTTCGTCCGGGTTGTGCTTCGCGAGGTAAAAAGAGCACCCCAGAAGCGAGACGTAAACGGAGCATTTGATAGGACGTTCCCGGAACTCTTTACAAACATCCATCGCCACGTCTTTGTAGTCGATGAACAAATTCTTCCAGTACTTGCCCCATCGCTCGATTATCGTGCCCTTCAGTCGCTCCGGAGTCTCGAAATTTTTCACTGTTTGGGAAAGGTTTTGAAATTTCCCGAAACGAGGGGTTAAGGTCGAGGAAAGTGAATTGTAGAAGGAAAAGGTCCGTATTCGAGACCCCATTTAAAGGTTTTTACTTTTATTTCACGAGTTTTCAGTTAGCTTTCCATAATTTAATTATATTTTTGGAGTTAGGTTACTAGAGTGGCCGAGAATTATTGGAGGTTATGTTACATTTTTCAAATACGCGCTGTCTCTCTCATGGATCTTTTGTCTTGCTCTTACTACATGTTGTGTTGAAGGAATAAGATAAGACGAGTCAAAACTACATTTTTTTTGAAAACGCAAAAATTCCGAAAAACTTATTTAAAATACTCTTAGAACGTATATTTTATTTTAAATTCGAGTCTATTTTGAAACTACAATCAAAAAATCCATATCTAAATTCTAAATATTTTAGAATAAACACCGTAGTTGCAACCAAAGTTCTGCTTCTTTCGAACTTTAATGTTATTTTTTGTGAACGGGGAATAAGTCAATGGTTTTATTAATTTAAAAATTTTAATATTGAATGTGCTTGTACAGTTTACTTCTTCTTAGACACACCAACAGTGCGACCACGACGACCAGTGGTTTTCGTGTGTTGACCACGCACTCTGAGACCCCAGTAGTGACGCAGACCCCTGTGAGCACGGATTTTCTTCATCCTTTCCAAATCTTCACGCAATTTGGAATCCAAATTCGAGCTCGTCAACTGTAATATTCAAATTACAATTATTAGTATGGAAATTTGATATCGTTTGTATTCTTTACAATAACTTTAAACAGTTCAAATCCACAATTAAATTGTTACCAATTTTTCTTTAAGCAAAACACGACTAAATTATAAACATAAAAAGTGATGGTATAAAATTCAAGATTACAATTTGATTATAAAATAAAGTGAACAAATTGTGTAAAAAAGTTAGTGTTGCATGTTTTAGTAAAACTTAATCATACTCTCCGTAAAGTGAGAAACCAAGAGCTGATAAGAATGCAGTTTATATAGCACAAATTACCAATCGATTTATACCATGAGCATAAATGACCGTTTATTCGTGCATAAATTAAAAGATTTCCCAATTGATTCTTGTCACCCATCAAAGGGAAAACTACATTACCTGTGAATACTTTCCATCGACAATGTCCTTTTGTCTATTCAAGAAGTAATCAGGGATTTTGTATTGCCGGGGATTTGCCATGATTGTGATAATTTTTTCCACCTGAAAAGCAAAGTTCAATTACACAATTTATCACAAGAGATTACATTCGTCATCGTTTCCACGGTTTCCAAGATAAAAAAACTCCGAGGCACTGAAGAATAAAATTTGTGTACTAGTTTAATCAGCGTTTTCAAATTATAAGAAATATTTTCATATTTACTCCGAAAAAATCAAGTAATTGACATAAATTTCATGATTGTTCACGGAAATTATCGTTCATGCAACGAAAAGTGATCGGAAAATGTACCTCTTCTTCCGTGCATTCTCCGGCACGTTTGTCGAGGTCGATATCTGCTTTCTTGAGAACGATATTCGAGTACCGTCTACCCACTCCTTTAATCGCAGTCATGGCAAACATGACTTTCCTGTTACCATCGATATTCGTGCCCATGACACGAAGAATGTGCTGGAACTTCTCCGGGATAACGAGCGACTGCAAAAATACGCGAAATTAGCAACATAACCTCAAACTAATTCGAAACATTATTTTTAGCTATCGGAATTTTCAACTCCGTGAACAATTAAACTTTAAAACAGATGAAGTTAAAGAGTTTTAGCAAATAAGTAGATTTTAAGATAGGAATTGGTTTCCGGCAGCTGGAATTTCTTCGATTCAATAATATTTATCAGCGATATGTAAGGGAAAAAATATGGGATGGAAATTGTTCCTCATTCATTTTCTGGAGATTTTACACGACATTGTGGTGAATTATTTGAGGATGTTTATGAAAAATGTGGATTAAATATGAGTTTTTCTCACCATTGTTGATGATGCTCTTGACAGGCAGAAGAGAAAAGGTTAGGAAGAACTTAGACGGGCTTGTTGCAGGATTTTTTTGTCTGCTTGCACTGCAGCGCCATCTGCATGTCTTTAAGGACGCAGTACGAATATTTATATAGGTACATATTTGTTTTTATTTAAATAGAACAATTATGTACGACGTTTCAATTGTTTATTACTTCTATAAAGTGATATTACTTATTCTTGTAAACATTAAATGTATATAAACTTGAAAAACTGGATTTGGGAAAGCCGATGTGTCCTTCTTACTCTAATAACTATATCTCATTTTTGATCATTTTTCCGCAGAAATTATATTTCGTGTAGACAAATGTTTATAAATAATAATGTAATATTTCGTCGATAAACAAATGTTTGAATTCAATTTCCTAACAATTGAATAAGACTAAAAATTATTCTTCTCGTAGAAATAAAACTTCATTTTCAATATATTATCGATCTATTTTTGTAACAACATATTGTGAAAATAATTATTGTGATTGAGAAAAAAAATCATCTTCCGATTCTACGGCTGTGAATATGCTCTTGTTAGGAAAAGAAGTCGATGGTTCGAAAGAAGATTCTTCTAGTAATTTCAACTCGATTTCAGTATCGCTTTCTTCTAAAATATGAAAAGTTTTTTTGTTCTGAACTGTACTCGGTTCGCTTTTTGTAATTTTTGTTCGAGTTTCACTCGAATTCTGCTCTTCAAATTGTCTCTTTACATGTTTTTTCTTCTCCACAATCTCATCGTCCGTTTCCTCTTCGAAAACGGTTTCCTTTTTCAGATGATTTTCTAATTCTCGAATTCGCTTTTTCTTGCTATTCAACAAAACCAAAAACTTTTTGTAAAGATCAGCTTCGATGTTGTTTTTTGAAACTACTATGTCATCGCAACGAGTTTTTAATTTTGACACTAGAGATTTTAGATTCGAATTTTCCGTTTTCAATTTCTCTAATGAATCCTGGAAACAAGCATATTTTCGCAAAACTTTTTGAGCGATTTCTAACATGGTTTCCAGGTTGTCGATCGAGCTAAGTTCAACGACTCCGAATCTCCAATGTTTTCTACACCATTTGAGCGTAGTTTCACCGAGGAAAAATTCCATTGTTGCATCAGCTCCGGAAAAAATGTTTTTGGTTTCTTGGAAACACGTTTCTGCTGGTTTCGACCTGCTTACAGCGAATTTGTCGAAGTCAGACACGGACAACTGAAACGGAGAAGAATTGTTGTAGAGCATGAAAATCATGACGTTTGAAATATTTCAATCGAGGCCGTCAAAAATGGCGTAAAAACCAAATTTTCAAAATGGAAAAAACTTTCATAATTCGTAAATTACTTACTTGTCCTGTCAAACACTTTCCATTCCCAATTACATAAATTTTGCATTCAAAATCCTTCCACTCGGCGTACAAAGTTAAATTTTCTTCCACGTTTTCCTTCGCTTTGTTGACAAAATGACAAACTGTGATTTCGTCCATTTTTCCTTAGTTTTAATAGTAATCTGGAATTTAAAAAACATTTTGAAAAAGGTCGTTCCAGTAATTTTCGAATAATCACATTTCGAGAGTAAATTATCACTTTTTCTTTCGAATAAGTATTCCAACCTCGCTATGCTCGCTGTCAATGTTTGTTTACGTAAACGATTTAGAAACCTAACCTAATCTGTCAAATTAATCCAATCAGCGTATACACACCCCTTTCTAATCTCAGGAAATTGGACAATTTTGAGAAACAACTAATCGTAGAGGCTTCCGCGTTAAAGCGAGATACACACATTCACAACAAAAAAAGTGAAAAAAACGGGCAGCATTTTCTGTGTTTGAAATTTAAACGACCGCAACCCAACGTAGTTTTGACAAAATTCAGCAAATTTCGTTTGACCACGATGTTTCACAGCTCCAAAACTTTGAAAATTAGCCTTAGTTATTAATTACATTCGAGACATTTTTACTCGAGCATATAATAATTCTAATCAAATGAAATGGAACATGTAATTTGATTGATTAAAAACTCTCAATTTTCGCGGAAAAGAATCTTTCCTCTGGTACTTCATGAATTAACTACACAATTTTGTTAAAAATCGTTAAATTATTACTTTCATAATTGCATATGAATACTTAATTTTTCATTACAATGTGCTCCATATTTAATAACTAAATTTGAAAATAATTGAATTTTTTATTTTTGTAGGAAAAAGTCCATGAATTTATGCTATCGCTGCAGCTTTCTGCGACCAACAAAACAAATTTAGTCAGGGGTGATGGATAATCGGGTTCCAAAATAAATTTTCCAGGCAGAGAACAACTGGAAATGCGAATTGTACCCAGCGTGCATTGACTCTAAATATTGCCATTTCGAACATTGAACCGAGCAACTAAACTTAGCATTTCATTTTTCAGATGGCCCAAAAAAGGCAAAAGAAACGTTTTGGTAATGTCGGCTCTTCCTTATGTAAACAATGTCCCTTATACTTGGGGAACATAATTAACTGCATTCTCTCGACAGACCAGACGAGGTTTACGAGGTTTGTAAAACTTGTTATCATTACCTGAATAACACGCAATTTTATTTGCTTTACTTTCTCTTTAGGTAGTGTCGACAGAGAAATTACAACACCTTTTTTACAAGGTGTGATAAAATTTGGAATGCAGTTGTTTGAAAAATGGTGGAAGCCGTCGACAGAGTCGGTAGAAATGTTTGTGCCATATTACGCTATCATATTTCCTGCCTCCTTTGGTCGAGCACATATAATGTAAAACATCTTGTATGTAAACAAATGTCCAAACTCAGTTGCTCGACAAATAAAAGAGGCGAGTTTTTTTTCTAGAAAAAAATGAACATTTTTATTTACTACGTACTAATATATTTTTGTAACAAAATACTTATTGCGATTGTAAAAACAAGTCTCTTTTAGACTCCAACTCTGTGCTTTTGTAATGAACAGAAGTTGATGCTTTGAAAGAAGATTTGTTACTTAATTTTAATTATATTTCCTTGTCACTTTCTTCTGAAGTATCAGAATTTTTACTGTTTTCAAAGGATGAAATACTCCCTTCGCTTGTCGTAAATTTTGTTGGAGATTCACTCGTATTCGGCTGTTCAAAAGGCCTTTCTACAAGTTCTTTTTCTTCCATGTCGTCGCCATCAGTACCCTCAACGACAACTTTTCCGTTTAGACGATTTTCCAATTCCCAAATCCTTTTCTTTTTGTTATTCAATAAAATCAAGAATTTTTTGTACAGATTGGATTCAATGTTGTTCTTTGAAACTATAATCTCATCGCATTGCGATTTTAATTTTGACTGTTCAGATTTTAGATTCAAATTTTCAATTGTTAATTTCTCTATTGAATCTTGGGTACGAGGATAATTTTGTAAAACATTTTGGATGATTGCTAAAATCGTTTCGGGGTTGTCGATTGAGTTGACTTTAATGACTCCTAATTTCCAGAGTTTTCTGTGCCATTTGAGCGTAGTTTCATCCAGGAAAAATTCTATTTCTTCATCAGCTCTGGAAAAGATGTTTTTGGTTTCCTGGAGGTAAGTTTCTGGTGGCTTCGCGCTGCTTTTTGCGAATTTTTCAAAGTCGCACGCTGACAACTGAAACAGAAAAAATCAAGTTCCAAATTTCTGCATTTTTTGTTGTATTTTTCTGTATTTGTAGCACTTTTTTGTATTTTTCGTATTTTTTGCATGTTTTCAAATTTTCTGTATTTTTTGACAACAAACATTTTTTCTTTCATTGTGAAAAGTTTTCAAAATTTCTAAAATTTCTCAAAAATGAAAACCGGAAATATTTACTTTTCCTGTCACACGCTTTCCATTCCCGATTACGTAAATTTCGCATTCGAAATCCTTCCACTCGGCATACAAAGTTAACTTTTCTTCCATGTTTTCCTTCGCTTTGTTTACAAAACAACAAACAGTGATTTCCTTCATTTTCCGAGACCTAAAATTAAAAATTTGTAAAGATCGCGCCAATGATTATCAAATTATCGCACATTTTGAGACTAACAAAGACGATATGTTTACTTTCCTTCCCAAATTAATATGTATTTTAACGGGGCAGTCAATTTGTTGATCGATCAAATCAGCGTTCGATTCGAATCGATCAAATCATCGTTCAATACGCGGAAATTTGGACAATTTAATGAACAGCCAATCGGGGCTTAGCACTCAAGAAAGATACACGCGCACATACCACGCACACGTGCCGAGAAAAAGAAGGACGACGCGTGCCGCGCGGTGTCATATAACTTTTTCTATTTACGTATTCATGTTTGAAATTTAAACCGTTCAACGTATTTTGTGAGAGATAAAACAAGGTAAAAGTCGGCAAGCTTTGTTAGTGAAACTGCGTTTGACGTTGAAACAAAAGCCTGTCTCATTCTACAGAAATTCAGTCATGAAAACAGGCAATCAAACGATGGTTTCCAACCCCAGAACCTCGAAAACCGCGGATCAAGAGGTTAGTTTACGTCAGAATTGTTGTACATATCTATTACTTGCAATTACTTGATTTTCCGTGATGAAATATCAACACGAAGGTAACAATGACGTTTACGCGTTGTGATCGAGTCTCAGTTATTATCGATCTCAAAGTCGCAAAATAAATAACACTTCCACCGAATATAGAAACAATGTCCTGGCACTTGATTATACAATTTTGTTAAAAATCGCAAAATTTGCTGAAAATATACGAAATAATCACTTTTATACTTTTACGCACACGAATACTTCAAATATTTTGTTATGTATACAAATTTTTTTTCAATTCAAGACGATTGAATTTCAAAAGTTTATTTACTTTTCGCATTTTTTATTTTTACAGAACAACATTCGAAAATCTTTCCAAACGCTGCAGCCTTCTGCGACGGACAAAAAGAATTTGGTTGGAGGTGGCAGGATTTTGAGGTCTTCCCTGTCTCCCAAAAAAGATCCAAAAAAGTGGGTATTGTTGAAAAAATGGAACATTTTGTCAACTACACATATCTCATTTCACAATCACTGAAATTTACTAAGCCGATAAAAGGTCATGTTACACATTTTTTAAATTTAACAAAATACAGTCATCGATTATTTATAACATCCAACAGTTGGAGCGAAGAAACTGAAAATTGCATTGAAACATTTTAAATATTGAATAACAATCAAAATATTTTTTCAGAAATGAAGTGCCACGTAAAAAGGCGGAAAAAGTGGAGAAAGGAAAGGCCAAAAATGTCCAACCAAAGAAGAAAACAGAAAAGTCCGCAGTAAAAAAGAAGGCAACAAAAGTTGAGAAGGCCAAAGTTGACAAAACAGAAAAAAAGAAAACCGCAGTGAAGCTTGAATCCACCCTAAGTCGTCGACCAGAAGACATACAAATTGAAGTGGATGACCTTATTGCAGAAAGTAATTGAATTTCTCAAGTGATGGGCCAATTACTCATTTTTATTATATCAAACATTCAAATGTTGCGAAGTAACTTTCGATAGAATAACACGTTTATTGAAATATAATTGTTTTCCTTTAGAACCGAGCGAGGACTATTGGGAAGTTGTGGCAAAAACAAGAGGAAAAGCACTCACTGATGCATTAAAACAAAATGAGGACCTGTTAAAGGAATGTATTGAATTGGAAAAAGTACAGAAAATTTACAAAGAAATGTGGAAAGAAAACAATAATCTAATCGAAGCTCTTCAGGTTTGTATTTAAAATATCTTATTTCAGGCGTGAACCCTTCATGAAAGAAACTTACTTTATTTTTATTTCACAGGAACAAATTGGAGAAGATCAAGAGGACACTAACAATTCGGTGAATGATTCACAATGATTATTATAAAATAGTGACAAAGATGACATTGCAAGAGATTTAATTTGAGAGTCAAGCATTTTGTAATTAGTCAAGTCTTATATTGGTATCAAGTCTAAAAATGGCCTGAAATTACAAAATCAATTACACAGCTTTTTTCAAAGAATATGAAAATTGACTTTGCAATTGATAGTTTTTTCCATTTAAGATTAGAAAAAACGTTGCCTTTATCAGATATTTCATATTCTATTGAAAAGAAGCAGCAGCACTTTAAGTAGTTTTAGGTATTCATTTTTGGTTTCGTTAAAATGCGTATTTCATTATGAATACAATAAGTCATTAGTTAAGAGCATTCTGTATTAACTTTTGTAAGAAAAGAACACATTCGTATGTACTTAAACGTGCATGACCTATAAAAAATACAAACTCTATAGTCGAAATTAAATTTGAGTGAATTCCTCATTTCACGCAATTTAATGATAGATTTGTAAATTGTAACATGCGTGAACTTTGATGTGAATTAAGTTGTAAATAAATGCGTGCACAAACTCTGTTTTTGTAATTACGAATTCAAGATTACAGATACCCAAAAATTTGCAAATAGAAATCGCAATATAATTCGTAAAGTACAATATTACAGAATATTGTGATATTTCAAGTAAAAAGAATGATAAAAATTCAAGTTTGTTAACAAAAATTTATTATCATTAAGTATTTACAATACAGTGCAACGCTGTTACATCTGCTTCAGAACCTGTGACAGTAAGATTTGATTCCGGTCATCTGCAACCCGATGCCAAAAACATCAGACCCAGGAACTTCGTACCAGACTGGGCTATTTTTCCATTCGATTTTCAATCGTTTTTTTCTCTTGTTTCTTGGACAGAATACATATAATATCAGTTAAATAAACCGTCAATTAAGCGATATAGTTGAGCGTTGTTTTACTATTGTTCAAGTAGCTAACCTGGCGCAATGCTTATTTTGTTAATCACGCAGTCCCTGTCTCTGATATACTCTTCATCCGCTATTATTTCGATAATATTTTCAGCTATATCCTCAAATTGCATAGTTTCGACTTTTCTTCTCAAGGTACGCGCCGATGGGAGAGGTATATTTTGGGCTCGTAACTCCTCGTAACCGCTTGACCCGCACGAAAGCTTTAGTCGAAGTGCTTTCTTTATAGTGTCGTTCGACCACTGAAAACCACGCGACGATCGATTCGCGAGAACTCGAACCTGATCGTCATTCAACATTTTCTTGATTGCTAATTCAAAACAACCTTGGCTATCCATCAACTTTTTATTAATTGCAGCTAACTTTTTGTTCTGCTTCTTCAACTGTATCCTTGATCGTTCATTTCTGTCAAACAATTTCTGGGCTAATTCCAGTTTCCTGTTTGCCTCCTCCAATCGTTTTTTCAGAAACTCAACTTCACCCTCTTTCTTTTCATTGTCCATTCTGTTAGGATTAATAGTAGTAAACAGATTTGCAGGGAGAGTCAATTCCGGTGATTGTGGAATTTTCTCACAAGCATTGAGATCTGCGGGAGTATTCGATGTCGAACTTTTTTCTTCGTCAACAGCAGACGTGTCGCATGTTTCACCGAGCTGACTTTCTAATGATTCATTCGTTTGAACCTGAAAATTGTAGTTAATTTTTAACGTGCTTTCTTTCTTTAGAGTTTATAGGGATTTAAATCAATGTTTTGTTTCATAAGAGTTCCTTCTGTTGAAACAATTGAATCTTCGAATTGTTTCCTCCGCATATTTCTCTGCTCACTTTTGTAATCTGTGATTCGCTTCCTTTTGATTGTCCAGGGAAAACTGTCGGTACAGCTTTGAGTTTCAGTTTTCGTTTACCGTCGACGCGTTCTTTTTCCCACATATCATTTTCGAAATGTGCCTGAAAGCAAAAGTAATTGATTTCATGTCAATGTTGCTATTTTTATAAGACTTGATAAATAATAAATGAAGAATTTTGTAATTCACCTCACATACGACGGAATGAATGCTCGGTTGCCAATTATATTTTACAATCGAGGAGATACTTTTTATCCATAATTCCTTCCTATTCGGATCACTTGGAAAACGAGCCATGAACATTTTGACACCCTTTTTCTGGCGATTCGAGCACCCAGGAACACTGCACGATGGCATTTTTAAAACTGGAAACATTATCAATTTGTTATTTTCATTTCACGCTTTTCAGTCATTGGCAATTGCTTACACTAAATATTAGTTGTAAATAACTTTGTTATTACATATTTCGAAAATTCAGGTTAGAAACGAATTCGAGGATGTAAATAGTAAACAACGAAAAGAAAAACAATAAGATGTTACATACTGTAAATGCTCGTCACAGATCTTCGTTCAGAGGAAAAAAAACTACATAATCATAACGAGACGCAATATTTATACGCATCTACATATTTGAAATAACGAGCCTTTCTGCAGAAAGGCAAAAGGCACAAGTAAACAAACAAGCATGTGTGTGACTGCGGCTGTGTTAACGCCACCATTTTTTTTTAAATCTCTCTTTCTCTCTCCCAATTTATTCAAGGTTTTTCGAGGTTAAACTCTACGATAATGTCACTCATGTTTACATTTTCCGAAAAATTCGTTGCGATTTATTGTACCATTCTATTGTAATCTTCAAAGTTTTCGAAATCTTTACAGATTTTTCAAAACGGAAAAAATTCCATAACAAAAGCTTCTTCTCCCTCCCACGACCAATAAGAATCGCGGAAGCAGAAGATCGAAGAAGCTTCTTCGATACCGCGATAACTTCATGTGTAATTACATCTATCTTAGGTTGTCTTTCTCTCTTCCTTCTCTTTCAGAAATTTGACGTTCTACGTTTGTTTTGTGAAATTATCATCCTTTACAGCACTCAATTTCTGTTAAATACACCAGTCGTAGATTTAAAAATGATGCAAGATATAGAGGAAGAAGCTGCAGCCGCCGAAGTGCGATCTGTCCACGAAACAGACGAAAAGTATAACCTCATTTTTCGTAATAATTTGTTTAGTAAATATATTTCACCAGTGTTTGAAAAAAAAGACTTCATCCTTTAAATGTATAAACAATTCTCGAAAAAGCTTACAAAGTTTCTGAAACATCGAAAAATGTTTCGATAATAAATTGCGTTTATTTATAAAACAGAAAATTGTCAAGTTGTAACTAAATTACAATTTTTTTAGGGTGCTTGAAAAAAGCTTTTCGAAAGCTGCAGAAAAACTTGCAGAAGGCTTATTATCTTTGTATAAACCTCCATTGGAAACAGTAAAAAAAGAACTGGACGATCTAACGTAAGATGAACGTCATTCATATTGAATTAAAGTCGTACTTACTTTGACATCCGAGGAATTGTAAAATTAATTTTTTTAAATTTCAAGGTCTAAACAAGAAGCTCTGCTTGTTCACATGCAAATAGAAAACACGAAGATTAAAGACATACAAGAAGATGCAGAATTGAACGAAATGGTATATAACATAATTAAAAATATCGTCAATGATTACGCTTACATTTTAACAATTTCAATATTTCTCTAATTATTTAGTTTTCGAAAATTGCAACTTACCAAGAAAAATTAGCTGCTGTTAAAAGGAACATGTTCTGTATTCATGAAAAAACGGTGAAGTTGAAAGTAAGCCCAATTCAAACTTTTCCAGTGCGTGTAACACATGAAATCATTGAGTCGGTAATTTTTTAATGTTTGGATTACAGAAACGAACTTTGCGATTAGAGCAGTTGAAGGAGAAAGAAATACAGAACAAGGGAATGTAACGAGTGATATAGAAAAACAGAGTAACGATAACAATCTTATGACTTTGGACCAAAGTGTATTTATGTCGAAAAATATAAACATATTTTTTGTACAGATTTAATTTAAGTACAAGGATGTTGAATATTAATAAAAGCACCTTTTTTAAAACTCGCTTTTTCATTTACCAAACGATCTCCCATCTGCCACTGGAAGCGCATTTTTCTTTCTTACACAAATAATTAAATGTTGTGTTTGTTGGGAAGCCCAAAATTTCTCTCTCCTCTTGTATTCGAAATGTATAAGTCGATTCTTCTGTTCCCAAAAAATACCTGAAGCATAAATAAACACGTAAAAAACGCCCCATATTCTCTTTCCGTTGCATAGGAATAAATTACCTGCTGTGAGAGCATATTATTTGATCAATTATAGCAATTCCTCCATCCTTGAACTTATTACGAACGTCTTTTGTTGGAACATAGCGAAATACTTTGTAATCTGATAAATTCTTTTTCAGCTCGTTAAATTCTGCAAGTACAATATATCGCATGACAAAATTGAATTGAATTACTCCCAATTCAATATCAAATTCACCTTTCTCTTCTGCGTCTGTGGCTACAAAAACAGTATTCAAGTTCAGCTCGATCATTTTTTTCTTCAATTGAGCTGCTGCATTTTTCATCGAAGGGAGTGAATTTAACCGACTGTAAAGAAAATCGCCCCTCCTCAAATGCACTGCTAAATATGGACCACCGAGTGCATTTCTTCTACCCTGAAATCGAGCCAGAATTAATACACGCAACGACGTTTTAATAGTAATTACTTCTAATAGCAAACATGGAAATTTTATTCACTTTTTCTTCAGTCCAGTCACTTGGACGTTGAGTATTATCTTGAACATCGTCAGACTCTAGATACATTTTTCTATATTCTCTTGTAACGTCGTAAAGTTCAGCATTGTATCTCATGCTTCTTCGTGCTTTCCAGTAATCCACTGAACCATACGAATCATGCAGCGGTATTTCCATGTGGTCGAACATTACTGAACTATCAAACAACAAAATTCTCAAATGTTCATCAAGTTTTTTGCAGCTGTATTACCTATGTAAACTGGGCTGTAAATTTTTCTCCAGTCCACTCATGAAACCATGAAATACAACGCAATCAAAGGCACGAGTAGTAACGTTAGAAAAGCCCCAAAAATTGCCAGCATATTCTTCCTCGTTAAACTTTTTAAATCTCGTTCTCCCCGTGCATGGAACCTTCTCGTTTTTATCTTCGAACTCTCCAGTTTTAAACATTTCTTCATCGTTTTGTAAAATGTGAACTTGATCGAGGATGGTTCTGTAGTTTTTCGAGGGAAATTCTGAAAACAACGTGAAATTATATACTAGTTTTTTGCCGTGCAACGTTTTCTTGCAGAAAATTCAACCTTTTAGAAACTGGTGCATTTCTATAACTGGAGCATATTTTTGAAAACTTGGAATATCGAAGAACGTTCCCCAGGGTAATTGTTTTTGTGGGCCCAAATCTCTGCTCTTCCAATGGTAAAGATTCCCTGCGACAAAGGTGATATATGAATGGGTTTTAATAAAGAAATTGAATAAATATAAAAGTTTTTTACCCCAGGGGGGTAAAACCAAGTGCCACTGGTATTTTCTGTCTTTTGCTGCCAAGTTTTTCACAAAAACTGCGACTCTTATGTAAACGTCTCGACGAAGGTTGAAACCCTCCGGAGGGTTGACATCGTAAAGTATGTATCTAATAAAAACATGCAAAAATCAATTAGTTCGACTCGATATTTCATAAAAATTAATCCTCGCCACGAAACTCGCCTTTTATTTAAATTATATAGACTCCCATATTTTTTGCAGGAATTTTCTTCTTCTAAATCGTTTGAAACTTTGCAATATTGCTCATAAACATCACAGTTCGCGAAAGTCACGAAAAAGTGTAAACAATAGAAATGATAAATAATCAATGTCAGTAATTTCATTATGACGAATTTTAAATCAATATTATTACAAAAAATACATTTTCTTTTGACATCATAATATTTTCATCCGTTCAGCATTGCAAAATCTCGAATTAATTAACGAATAAAACTGAAAATGTTTCATGTTTATCAAATCTCTTTATCACGTTTCCAACGGAATAACACACATCGTGGCATCGTGGCTTTGTTCTCATGAAAGAGCGCCTTTTTTTAGATGATTCAGATAATTGTGTGCACCGGTAGATAACAGCGTCATCTGAATTTCCAGTCAACTTTCCAAGAAATTGGACTTGGAGGAGAATTGTAAAATCGTGTACGAATTTTACAAGAGCGCATATTGCAATTACAATTCGCAGGAACCGTCCGTTCAACGATTTCCATTAATCTCATGCGCGTTTTTCTTTCGTCGTTGAATTCAACACCTGTCAGTATTTAGTATGGAATATATGCCAAATACTAATCATCATGCATCGAATAACCTTTTCGAGGTAAACATTTCGCATCGCGATCCTTTCAATTTTTATGGAAACATTTTTTCGTTCCGTAGAATCCCGAATGTAAGCCTTTGGAAAATGTATTTTTATGGATACCAGGCGATGGAATCAGTCGGGAAGTCCCAGCTTTGGTAAGATTTTCATCGTAATTTTGGAAGGAAAAATATTGTTATTCGACGATCTAAAATGAAAAAAGTCCAACCATTTTGATTTCCAAGTCCGAAAAAAGTGAATGTCAAGTCTTGAAAATTACATTAACGAAACTACTTTGATCAATTCAACATTCAAAATTGTAATAATTAAACGTTTTTTCAGGACAAACACTGGGTCGACGATCGTTACTTATTACGATACGAAGCCCCGGAACTTGTCACAGAAGAAGGCGAGAAAATCATCGGCGCCAGAGAACGCTGGATCGAACTCACAACATTCATAAACGAAGATTTGAAATGGTTACTCGGCTTGCCATATTTCAAGTAAAATATTGAGTTTCTTAGAGTTATTTTAAAAATTGAACTTACGCTTTAATGTTCCCACGTTTCCAGGTTTTGGTCAAATATCTCATACAAGAAAGAGATCATGGACATGCTCATATCAGTTCTTCAAGAAGCGCCACCTTTTTACAATCTGGAGTCATTCCCAAATGACAAGGAAATGAAAGAACTGCTGTCGAAGCTGTTCCGCAATGTCCTCGTGATTTTTGCGAGACTCGTGACGAACAAAGAAAGCCCAACGGAGTACATGACTCAAAAGTATCAGGGAGTTTTGTTGTACGACGAGTACATATTCACCATTCCAACAATTTTGGATTTTTGTCAGCAGTTTGGCAGGGAGAACAAGAAAACTGTTGGGAAAATACTGTCGTGTTTATTTCAATTGCAGCCTTTGTACACGAGAGATCTCCAAAAATCAGTTACTTTTCTCATTCAGGTGAAGTATACTATTTTGCACGATGAAATTGAAGGGCAAAGATGAATACTAATTGAGCATTTTGGTAGTTTAGGTTTTTCGTAATATCGAGCAACGATTCGAAGACTGCCCAGTCCCTTTGGCCGGCGAAGTGGTGCAGCTCTCGGAAAGAGGAGGCGCATCGTTTGGAATATCATTAACAGCTCTGGAAGATATAATAATTTACTTACTAGATACTCTTTCTACGCTAGTTGTTTTTCTAGAAAATTACCCACCTGCAGTAAGTCTGTTCCACACTGAAATGCTTATGAATAAGTAAGTACTTGAAAAATATCGCTCTACAAAAAGTGTATCATAAGTTTATATAATCGTGTTTGATTTTCTAGGCTAGTTTCAGTTTACGAAAATACGATACCTGAAATGTACAAGAGGCTGCAGAGCATAGCGAACAAAGAGGAAACATTGCCAAAGCTCATTGAGCTGAAACAATTTCTGGATGGAACGAGGATACAATTGCTGAAACTTTATAGAATGATAATTTACAAAGATATCGAAGATGTTTTGGATGCTCCGTAATGACCTGTTTTCAAGATAATGATACCAATCATGAAACAAACTGTTTGGAAACTTGAAATGTTGTCATCTTCATTTTCAGAACTCCGCTGTCGAACGAGGAAATCAAGGATCGAGTAGAAACCTTCGTCGAGTTACTAACGAATGCGATAGAAGAAAAGGAGTTTGTCATGGATTATCATAGGATGTATCCAGTGGACGTAGATATTGATATTCTGTTGCACATTTATCCAGAAACGTATCCTTTTTTTCATTACGAACACATCGTTTTTTACCATCTCAATCGTTTTACATCGATTTCCTTAACATTAAAACTTGTAGTGATCAAATCAAGTGCAAATACATTATGTCTTCGGTGTACGCGAGCCTCGACACTACCGATGTAAAAAGTTCAGCACTTACGAATGATGTAAGTCAGCTCTAACGCTAAATTGAACAAGAAATAATCCCTGTCTAAATTGTTGTTTGTTTTTTTAAACAGCTGGCTGTGGCTGGTCCCAGCAACATTCAAAATCACAAATCCGAGCTCACAAAAGAAGCTCCAAGTATACCGGAAGAAAAATTGGTCGCACTCATGGCAGAAGTGAAGGATGTTCTGTGCGATCTCGGAGAAGGATTTATTGCGGTATGGAATCGCGTTATTGAATGGGTCAAAAAAATTGAATATTCATTGAGTACAGAGTTGTTTTTTCTGTATTTAGAAGTGCTTAGAGTATTACAAGTACAAGAGCGAGTCTGTGATCAATGCCGTTTTAGAAGATTCGTTGCCAGCCCAACTCAAGAGCCTGGATTTTTCGACGCCATATATTCCCGAAGAAAAAATGGTGTGGCTTCGAAAACTTTTTGTTTCCTTCTTTGATCTACAAAAATCTAACTCGTTGACATGTTTCTAGACGCAGGAACCAAGAAGAACGCCATTTAATGATTTCGAACAACTGGAGGACTCGGACAGCGACGTAGATGAAATCTGTCGACGAGTCGCGGAAGAAGTCATCGACACTGCGAAAGATCGACGGTACTTTTGCAACATATTTTTGACTTTATCCATCATTTGCATGAAAATGAAAAATGCTGGTTGGGTTGCAGGCAAGAAGAGTACAGGAACTTGCATGACGCTTTGAACGACAAATCTCACATAAAAGAGGTTAGCGATATCTACCACAAGTACAGTTATATCGCAGATGAATACGAAGATGAGTATGATGACACTTATGACAGCCAAGATGTAGGGCCCAGCACGCAGGACGACGCCGTGGAATTTGACAGGCCGTTTACAGTTCCAAGAGTACGTTACATAAAAAGTAAAGTCACAAAACAAAACACTGAATTATATCCTTTGCAGGTACTTAGAAATCGCGTAGAAAGGAACGAAAACATAGTGGAAGAGGAGGAATTCGAAGAAGAACCGGAAAACCCGGATAATTTTGTTCAAGATCCCGCTGAGCTTCGCGCAAGAGCCGAGCAAAGAAGACTAATAAGAAGAGGCGGTGGAAAAGGACTTCCTCCACGAGACAGAGATGTCACGGGTAAATGATTTGTAAAAGTACTTCTTTTTGAGTGCATTGATTTAACTCTCATTCTGCTCTTTAGGCAACCCAAAAGGTCAAGGACAAGATAAGGCAGTGACAAAAAATAGAGAATTCAAATCCACGCACAAATCATCGCAAGCGAATCACAATCGTCGCACGGGCTCGTCCTGGAAAAGGAGGCAAGGGATGGTGCCCTCGTAAAAGTGTTGAATTACACCAACTAACAATATAAAGAATTTATTTATCAACATGCAAAATATCGTTCCAACCAGTTTTATGGAAGAACATGAAAAGCAGCGTTTGCGTTCTTGAAACGTTATGTGCTGCATCTTTTAAAACAACAGTGATACAGTTTTCTGTAAGATTAAACATGATTTTGATAACGCAAAAGTGTTATAGGTCTTTAACGATTGTAAGTCCTTTAATACGATTCATTTCCGAGGCAATTTTCTTCTTGCACTCCTCTTCCGATCCCGTGTCATTCGGCGAATCCAAGAGGTTTTGCGTGCTCATTAAATGCGTGAACATTTTTGTCATGTTGCCGTAATAGTCCAATTGTATCATTATCAGGGCATGCACGCAGGGCTTTATGCATCGTATTCTCTTTTCGATTACAGATTGCAAATAGAGTATCAAATCTGTGTGGCAAGATTTCAGTTCTTTGGCAACGACTTCCTGGGCTCTGCTTTCCATCTCTAATTTAGCGATGTGGCTGGCGATTCTGTCCTTTTTTTCCTGCATCTTTTGAACCCGGACATAAAGATTTCTCCATTTTTCCACGAGTTCCTCTCGATTCCTCAAGTCATCTTCCACCTTGACAAACTCTTCTCGGAACTTTTTTAAAGGCTCGATAAAAGTTGTTTGGCAAAGGCCTTTTACGTCTTGAACGGTTTTGCTGATCTGGGGCATGAAAAATGGCAATTATTTGAACTGAACTTAATTTTTTCTCTGTTTAAATCTCGAGTAGATTTATACCTGGCTGGTTATGGAATAATAGTCTTCAACCACCCTTCTAAAGTCATCCCTCGTGTGGACCAGAATACAATCGGTCAATTGAAAGCTTAGATGACGATCAGCGTCGTCCAGAGCCAATATTTCACTACTGTAATGTTTCATTTTTTTAATCATAGATTTGTTGACTTCTTCAAAACTGAAACAAGCAATTTCATTAACAAAAGTATGAAAAAGTAACAAAACATGAGATTAACGTTTCTACTTACTAAATAAGTTTTTGTACCAAAATATCTAATTCTCGGTCCTCGTCCGCTGTCAAAAGTGGCGGAGCCGGGGTCGGCCTAATCGTTATAACTTTCTTTTTCGACCTGTAAATAATGAAAGTCAATGTATCGAATGCAAAAGAAATCATTTATTTATATTTTCGTAACACATGCACGAAAAGCGCCATTTTTCACACTCACGGATAATTTTGTCGCGGCGAAAACTGCGCCTTCCGTGCAGTTTTACGAAAACTACGGTGTGTAGCATGTGCGGGATGGATTTGT
>JABFQM010000796.1:0-28616 GCA_022816865.1 Zelostemma sp. ZL-2020
GACGGCTCTCAACAAGGTTTATACCTAATAAAACTGAATTCGAAAAGATATCTGTACAGCGATATTAACATTGCGAAAAAAATAACATTGTTCTCACTAAATCGCACCTGCGGTACATGCATCGCAATTCTCACGGTATCGTTTTTTCGATTAATTCTAATCAAAGATACTGACAAATGACACATGTGCAAAACTATAGAAATTCATTGAAACAATTTGATAGATTGTATTGGTTATTATTGTTCAAATTAATCCCTAAATACCAGGATAGAAACAATTTATAATGAAGAAACGAAATAATTCCGCATAATACCGCAATTTTACGCAGAAATATTCGTAATGACGATAATGCGATTCATATAATAGAAGGAATACTTTGGAATCATCAATAAATTCGCTATCGGCAAATGTACTTTACTAATGCATTTCACGAAATTACCGTCACCGGAATTATATCGATCTATAATAAACGATACAATTTGAATTCGGGCTGAATGTTTCTGTGTCTTGATTGACGTTAACAACAAGAACGGAATATGTCACGCGTGGTTTAACATAATTGAACACTAAACTTACTGAATTGGCTATTTCACCAAATAGCGTTTCATTAAATCATTTGTCCACGTTGACAACATTTATTGTTTTATTAATTTGATATTCACTAATTAGAAAATTAACCCGCCAAATGAAGATATTTTTTCAACGAAAAGAATGAACGACAGGTGGGAGAGTCATTAAGCATTTGCAAACTCACGGTGCTTGTGTATAACCAATAGGAATTAGGAAAAATGTGATGCCGAGAGAGGAGGATGTTTTTACCGCGTAAATATTTCTGCCGCAGCAGGAGCGGAAGTAAATTAAAAGCAGCAGAATAATTATTAATCGCTTTGGGACACAATCGCGAACCAAACGACAAGTTAAAAAGTTCCTGGAAACTAAGGCGTATTTTCTACCGCGATTTTATAACGAAGTTTACTAATGAGCAAATCTGTGACATAAAAGAGCCGCAAGTTTGTCTTTAATGAATATTCAAATGGTGCACCGACATTGCTTTTTTTCAAAATTAAATCCGTTTTTAATTAATTTTGTATTAGGTTGAAGTATTTTCAACCGCCGGGCTTACATCAATTCGTTATGTTTAGCGAACGTGTATATATATTTTATTTCAAGGATTCATTAGTTCAGGCATACATCGAAAACAGATCCATGCGAAACTTTGTTTTCGTACATCAACGGAGTAATTAAACGTCGAAAGATGAGAACTACTGACAACCCCCTTGACCTCCAGTTTCAAGAGTCCGCTATTTACCTACCAACATCGACTATAAAATTTTTAGAATGAATAAAAGGGGGCGAAGAAAACCATTCATTCTGGAAAACGCCGAATCCCGAACGATGGTTTTTCGTAACCCCGGAAACATTCGCACAAATGGCTAATACCTTGAAATCGTACAACGTGAGCAGAAGATAAATTGCGCGCAATGGAAATTCATTGCTCGATAAAAGAATTTCTCTCTCAGGTTTCTCTTAGTGAATTTATGTTTTGGAAAAAATTTTTTATTCGCATAATGGTTCAATAGTATTCTACAGTGTGAAATGTAGTACCGCGTTACGCTTCGATAAAAGCGCTCGAATAAATCTCGGTTGAGCAAGAGCAATTCATTTCGATTTGATAATCAACATTAGAACGTTAAAATCTTCAACTTCGTAAAAAAGATTCGCAAAGCTCGGAGTACTGGATTGTTAGGTGGGAAGAAATTGGGATAAATCTGCTCCTCGCGTTATACAGTAGAGCCGGATTATGTTATGTACATAAACACGTCTATTCGCACCGCTATTTACATGGCCTGACCAAACACGGTACGAACTACTTAAGCGGAAAATAAAAACCGCGGAATTCATATTGTCATATTTAAAAAGTTGTTGCGGACTTATTTTCACGTTTAAAATGACGGAGTAATATGAAATTAAGCAACAAATTTGAGACTATGTACATAGTCTGCCTGACTATATAGTCTTTATACTACTCGCTCTCGTACTTGAATAAAATCTTAGCGTTCTTAACGTTCAATTACAAAGTACAGGTTTTTAAAATTGGTTTTCAAAAATATTCTTGAATCAAGGAGAATGTTTTTGTCATGAAAAAGTCATCTGCTTACAATCCTAACCAAGTACAAGTTGAAATTCCAATCAACAAGGTAAAGGCGTTTTTCCGCTCTGTTAATACCATCATTAAGAGAGTACGAAAGCATTCTATTAGCGTCTACACGCTACAACACAGCTACATGTAATCTAGGTATAACGAGCTAATTTTAAAATCTGCCTCAACGAGCAAGGAAATTACTATAAGAATTTCCGTTGTGATCCAAGATACCGTCTACGATATTTTCCCAGTCGTTTCAATCAACTTATTAAATTCGCAATAAATCCTCGTTACAGGAAATGAAAAATATAAATACGGCAACATTCAAAGTTGCTCAAGAATCGTCTCTTTACTGCATGGCAGTATCGTTCGCAGTAAATAAGTTCTATCGGAAACCTTATCACAAAAAAGCTAGTTGAAAAAGAATGTTGCAAGAGAAATCACATTACATAGTTTCATTCGTCTTGAACCTTGATCTTTGGATCGCAGTTTCTTCCGCGTTTAAAATATCGATGTCGAGCGAAACGCAGTAAACATTCAGGCTTCGCGAAGAACAGGAAATAAATAGGAAATGAAATTCCTCCGGATTTGTACGTACAAATACTTCCGTTCCTTCGAAATTCTTCAAAATAATAGCGTCGAAACGTCGGAGTACCGTTTGAACTCGCATTATTTTCGTCCGAACAAACTTATCTCATTATTCATCAATCGCAAATGATTTCTCCTTCGAATCGATGTTATTTCATCGATCGAACCGTCCTAATGCATAACCTCGTTAATCACCCGGCGATCGCGAAGAAACCGCGGGAAATTAATGGGACCTGAGACAGAGCGCCTCCAGGAAGTTCAGTTACGTCAGTGGAAGTTGCCGAGAGTCGACGTTAAGCGGGGTTAGAGATCAGTTGCGTCTAATCCGTGACTGATGGATATCTGGACGAGCAATCCACCCCATCCGCGTTGGCTTCGACTGTTTTAGCATTTTAAACAGTCAGCAAACACGCTTGTTCGGCAGAGTAACTCGTAAAGAGCGAATCTAAATGTTCCATCTCGTAAATTGCACGATTAACTGTACAAAATACGTACGAGCGCTGGGAAAAATGCATTTCCAACTGCAGCTAAAGTTCGCTGGGCGTGCAAATTCATTTTCTCAGCACAATGGCGGAGCGAACAGAGTCGACGCGTTACGTCGTCCCTCTTATATTATTTTGTAATGCAACAGGTAAACGCAGTCTTTGAAAATTCATCCAATGCCCGAGCAGGAAATTGATACCATTCGTGTGCGTTAATTTTATCAACAGTATTCCGAGTTATTATAACGATCCATCGCTTCGGAATGTACAAACGTGTACTTCGCATTCCGTTCCTACCATGTTTTTCATCGTCGGAAACATTCCTACATAACTAAAGCATATAGTGCAAAACTACGTGCTCTATATCGAAATGGAATTGCCGTATGTTCCAATATTTCGAAGATACGAAATATCACACGATGCCGTGGATTTTTTTCGAAAAAGAATTATTTTATTGTAGCGTAAGGGAATATTTGTTGATTATCTACATTAATCTTCTTTCGATTAGTGAAGTCAAGAGCGATTCTTTGATGAATAATCAACGCACCAATTACTCTCGAATCGTTTTCCGATAAAAAATGAATATTCCACGGCGTTCCAGGGTTTAAATTTTCCCTGAATATTCCAATGTAAAGTACATTCACCTTGTATGCTCAAAAGATCGAGCGATCGAGCGAAATGTTTAGCGAAACTTTTTAGCGGCCGCGGGACGTACAAGTTTTTCTTTCCGGGTGTTCAGGAATGGTTAGACATGCATGATCTCTTTGATCCTGCCTTCCATACAATTCATATCAACAGGTGAACGAGTCGCTATCGTTGGACGAATGGATATTCAGAACCCGCTCGCGATGTGTGGGTGAAAGCACCGGTAGTCAGCTCTATTTTTAGGAACCGGGGAAAAAAAAAATAATGGAGGCTCAACATTTTGCATTCGACGCCGCCGAGCTGGATATTCGTTTTTTTTACGCGGATTTCATGCTTCCCGATCGAAAATGTAATAAAGCGCTTTTTCCATCGTTTTCTAAGAATTAATTTTTGTACGCCGCTTCATCTCTACTAATTAAATCAGCTTTGAATGAGTTGAATTGAATGTAAAAGTTGGGTTTCCGCAACGAACATGTCATTCATGTTTTTACGTTGATTTGCAGGTTCATATGAAGAAAAAAGGATACAAAAGCTAGAAGGGATATTGGATTAAATTACTCCTTGGAGGATTCTCTCAATACCTTGACGCCTTGCAAAGTACTCGAGTTCCCTACCGAAAAGGGACTCCAAATTTAGCGAGTCGACGTCAAGGGGATGAAATGAATAGATTTTCTCCGGGAACTTTGCTGTTTCAGGCGTTGATTTTCAAAATTGGAGCATGCAGTCAATTTGTACTCCACGTTCAATTGGAAAATTGAAGAAGCAAGGCAAATAAAGAAAGTTCGAAACGCCAGCATTCTGATTTTCGAAAAGACGTACCTCCGTTCCACTTTCATTGCCTTCGATATAAAATATGAAACATTCCATTTCTTCAATTTGAGTTTTTGATTCATCCGGGGATCACGTTGAGAGTGAATTTTGATTTCATTTATTCACGAATTGATTGCATATTTATAGCCCGTATCGAAAAAAAAAAAATTTCACCGACGAATTCTACCGTTTCGAACAGCGCATTAAATATTTACGTAAAAATTCAAACTCGCCGAGCGAGTTTGCATCCAAAATGCCGGGTAACCTTGTATTCTTTCGCGTTCGGTGAATATTTTGTTGCGGCTAAATGAGAAAAAATGTGGGGTGATTGTAATTTACGATCTTAACTCGGCGCGTGAACCGAAATTGCTTCGGGGCCATCAAACTCACGGTTCAGCCGTCGATTTTTTATTTCCCGCGACTCGGGCCATTTATCAACGCATTGAATGAAAAATGAACTCGACAAAGGACGCGCGTAAATCACGGGAGGTAAATCACGAGAATTTATATTTTACGTCTGTCAGTTAAATTTTTATGTAAAGTGATCAAAGTTCACGAAAACGTCAACGAGTTCGGGACGGATCGTAAATTTGCATTTGAATTCGGAAACAAGTATTGATCTTCGATTCGTTAACGCTCCACTTTCGCTGTTTACAAATTTTTCGACATTTTCTCGTTCATTCGAAATCACCGTACGTCACTTTTTGACGTTTTCGCCTTTTTCTTGTCGCTGATTTACGACTAAAGTTTTTACCTTTTTAATGAAAAAATTTGATCGATAACTTCGATATTCGCCCCGTATTTCGTGCTCTACAAGACGCAATATAAAGAATATTTTGTTCACGACACTGTATGTAATCAGGATCTTGAAACGGTAAGAGATTTATACCGTTAGTACTTGGAAGTTCCTAACAACATAATGCGGGCCGAAAGTTTCAACCAGCATCCTCAAAGTCTACGACTCATCTTCCCGATAACTGCATAGGACGCATTAAGTTATGATCCGAGAATGAGCTAATGCAGCTTCCGTTTTCCTTTTTTACGACTTTGCTAACTAATTACGTATAATAGCGAGGTCGTTACTATAAAACAACAAGAAGCCGCCTTCTTTTGATGCGTTCCCTGCTCTTTGACGACAGAAAATAAAGAGTCCTTTTGTACGCGCATTTTTATGCTTGACATTGCGCAATGAAAATGTCTAATAAATTGCGACGAAGTAAAAACCATAATTAAAAATAATTATAGCGTTGCGTAAAAAAGTCACGTTGATTTTGCTGACGAATGAACGATGGAGAATCATAAACACGTGCAAATTTTTTTACTCGCGTAACTGTAAACGGAATAATGAAAAAGGATTAAGAATTGGAAAAAGGTTCTTCACAAGAAAGAAAGAAAGAACGTGTGAAATGAAGTGGTAAATTGTAAGTAACTGGAGGCAAGATAACGTAAGAGTGAACTCTTTGAAACGCATCTGGTACGAAGCGAAATGAAAGTCAATTATACCGCGTTTCCATTGTTGCACGATCCCAATGTCTTGTACATTTTAATACGCTTTTTTAGATGAAGAATGATTCGCTCTTTGCATTTGCAAGAGCGTACTTTTTTCTCGTTTTATTTTCCCATCAATTTAATGGAACGCAACGAAAAAAATTGCGCAATCAAAAGCCATGGCGCTGAAATGTCCCAGAAACAAATTTTACTTGAATACGCGATGGTTCGAAGAGCTTGGGAGCCAGGGTAAACCGTATTTTCGTGGGTCGACCGCTTGTTTTTTTCTTTCTCATCAATGAAATGTTGCCTCTCGCGCCATGGAAGTCAACATGGCATATTTTACGACGAAGGACGAAGCTGTTTGCTAAACGCTAGCTCGTGTCTTTAACTTGAGTGGACTACCGGATTTGCACGGACCGTTCTCTCGGTTCCGAGACATAAACTATTTAAGTAGTCAAATATTCTGATTGATTGTATAAATAAGTCTCCGTTAACCAAAAGAACTCGACCGTGGAGGAAATTATACTCGTTTTCTTACTGATTTTACGGAACGATCCCATTCTTCCTTCACAAATGGAAAAATGTATAATTCAATAACGAACGTAATTGCGAGTGCTTCGTTTTTCATGGCTAAAAGAGTACGGAATAAAATGTTGGAGGTCGAAGGACACTTATCCCCAAAAACTTGTCTATCCCTGAACTCTTCGAGGCCGATAAGATAAAAACAATTATCGTGTAAAGAGCTTGATGATGCACTTTGACTCCATTACTTGGGTTGGAAATATTGTACCGTTAAAGAGTAACGTTTTAATATCGCTCAATTTAGGAATGAGACAATAAACCTTCTTCATATTCTCTGTGAGAAATAAGCACAAAAAATTTCCTTGTTAACCAGAAAGGTTTCATCACGGCAGATAGAGGAAGTTGCTCGTAAAATGTGTAAGCGCCCTCGTAAAGTGTTGACCATTAAAACGTTTCATTCCAACAATTGTTGTAAATTAATAAGGACGAGAAAGTGTGTTAGGGCCTGTGGTATCTCACGAGGAAAGGGCCAGGAAATTGAACATTACTTCTCTGGTTTTCTCGCGGCGTCTTACTGCTAATGAGGTTCCTCGATTATGTACGTTCGGGATGATAAAAAGGTTCATTTCGTGGCGGTAAAAATGGAAGTTTAGTTCGATTTTTCGATAAACGGCGCGGGAATTTGAAGTCAAATATATAATAAAAACATAACGAGGTTTTTGCAGAGAAATGATATCGCGAAGATAGTGATAATAGCGCGGTGCGAGGAACCGTGGTCGATATTAACCGTCGAATGGCTCGAGTAGTTATTGCTGGTTCCAGACGCGCCGACGATATAAGTAAAATTGCAGCTTCTTTTACCTCGAATAAATTTCCTTTTGAACACAATTTCCCACTCGCGTGTAATTGACTTCCCCGAGTGATTCCCGAGGAGCCCAGCGTGTCGAGCATTCATTACAGCTTAATTTACGTAGGCTGGGGTAGAGAGAAAATTGCAGAAACCATCTCGCGCGACCCCGACACTATGCTTTTTGCGTCGATGTGTCCTTGTGACGACGAGAAAATTTTCCATGATAATCCACTTCGTTTTTAATAAGACTTCTTTTTCATAAAAACTCGAGCCCGCCAATTAAATTTTGATGACGATTTATTGTCCGTGTCGGACGAGAAATATTCTAATGAAATTGCGCTTCGCGCTTTCGGAAAAACTGCTTGTTAATTGGGCGGAAATTAACTTAGAAAATCAAACCAATTTTTCCCAGCGTGTAAATGCCTCTTTCGACGTTTCAACAGATTCATTGAAGAATTAATGAAGAGATTCAAACCCTCTTAAACTTTTAGTTGGTAAATCGAACTGTCTATAATTTGCTCACTCCCTAATTTGGTCAGTCACATATACTGAAATTACTTATTCAACATCCTGAAACAAGATCTCTTTTGCGGACGTCATTTCAAGAGTCCGAAAAACGTAGTTGGAATGAATAATTTTTCTGTCTGACTATAGCTTGATAGCATCTACTTACATTGAACGCGCAGTAAAGAATCAAAATATTCACTACGCAATTTTAATAGTTTCGTAAGAGGATCGCTTATTCAACATTGTAATACGAGATCCCTTTCGCGAGCCGATGAATCGTTACGTTTATTAAATATTTCAGTAAAAAAATTAATATTGAATTCTTGTTCATTAATGTAACGATGGTGCAATCAATTCATATATCGATTTCCGAAGAAGCATACATGTTAATTGCAAACAAAGCGTCATTAATTGCATTGATGCGCATCGCAAATCAGATAAATTCAAACAGAAAGATATAATTATAATGGCATCTATAATGAGATATTATTATAATTATTGTTCAATTGCGACGTGAAATGAGCAGGTGGGAATATCTCGTTGTTCACTGCAGCTATCGCGAATAAATCTTATGGTTTTCAAGTATTTTTAATAAGTTATTAATGAACCGTTTCTATTTTGTTGAAAACTGTTAAAATAATTCCGTTAAATTCTATTAACGTCAAGAATTTTCACTTGAAAAACTGATAAACTCGAGCTGCGGGAACATAAACTCACACCGACGCAATTACCGCCGATAACGCTCGATACATCGGCGCTTTCATAAAAGATTATCTTCCGCTAATGGCAGACATATTTAACTTCTCGATCTAAACGACCAGTAACTACCCACTCGGGCGACTCCGTTTGACACACTTTCTCTCTCCCTTCAATGGATTTTCCGCTAAGTACGTGTCTTCTTCATGAAACTACTTAATTACTGCGGCTTTTTTCTTTGAAACGGATCGTCTCGTTCTTCTAATAAATCACGTACAAATTGCTAAATTTGTACGCGACTTATTTCAAGTTGCGAAGAAACTTTATTTCGGCTTTTTCTCCGAGAAAATAAAATAGGAAACAAATCGCGTATGAATATTTGATCGACGTAATAAATCGCAGCGCATTAAGGACCGAAGCTCGCGTTTTTACAGATTAGTAGATACCGTCGTTTCGTGAAAAAATGACTTTTACTTATTCAACTGCAAACCTTTTTCAACTCTTTCTCCTCCTTTCTACGATCTATTTCCCGCATTGATTACTCTCCGTCGAAAACGCGATGCGACAGTCGTCGAGATGACTGCAGATGCAAGAGATTTTGTTCTTTTTCTGTCCATTAAATTCCTTCCTGGTGTATTTCGCGATTAGACTCCTTTCTTGATACAGTTCGTACTGCTTGCGGAGGCTTCGCTGTCAGTCGTTTCAAGTAAGCGACTTTTGATCTCTCTTCGTGGTTCATGACTTTTCTAGTAGCATTGAAAGAATATTTTCGAGATCTCCTGCACGTTCCGATCGTAAAAAAGATACTGTCAGTTTCGGATACACCTTTTTTATTGGGCGGAAGAAAAACGACCGAATAATATCTAATGGATAATGTTGGAATGCAATTCGTGTAGTCCATGCAGTTGGAGCTTCGGTAAAACTGTATTGAGTTACGTTCCGAGAATTAATTGAAACTGTAATTGATCCGTATCAAAAATTGATTAAAAATACAACAAATTCTGTGGGAGCCGTAGAAATCAAGTTTTCAATGCAAAGCCTTCTAAATACAGTTCGTGAAAAGTTCGTAATTTTCTGAACAGAAAGAAACGACTTTCATAGAAAAAATTTTGAAAAGTTCTCTTCTACTTGGGAATTAATTAAAATTGTGAGACGACGAATGAATGAAATGCGAGGAAATTCATCGTTTTTCGATTCAAAATGAAATATTCATATCAATGCAACGAATCAAAATGCAATCAATGTAAAATGTCTTACATCATATGATAAATATCGCTTTACAAAGTTTGTTGAAGAAATAATAAGGTAAGCGAAAAGCTGAGCAGTACATCGGATTGTGTTTTGGATAAAAAAAGCTTGATACAACGAAAGGTCACGTAATTCGGTGCGGTGAATTCGCAGAGAATCTCATTGGAAACCCAATTACAACTTGGTTATCGACTTCGTTGTACTCGTGTCATTTCCTGTAGAATGATTGGTTTTCTTTTTACTTCGCCGCAGTTAAGGCTTCGTTATCGCCCTCTTACCTTGACTAAGTCATGTGACCCATTCGCACGCGAATCCATTTCTTTTATTTAGGAACGATCTCGCAAACAAATTTCGCGCTCGGAATTCTTCCGGCGTTTGTCACTTTTTCGCAATTCGCGTAATTGGCTTATTGTACTGTGAGCGCAATTTAATATTTTTCATCGCAATGTACGTCGTAAACATTTCCCGACGGCAATAAATATTTAGTAACTGAGAGGAAGTGGAAGGAAAGAACACAGTCTTGGGTATAAATCTTTGTCTTGAGATACCAGTCTCCGGCTCTTCCTTTACAATTTTCAGCGTGGCAGTCTCGTCGCGGCAGTAGATAATACGCGAGAGTAGTCAGACCCACATGTTAAAGATCACAAGAATAGTATGCCCGAGCAGGTGACGCGCTGAAATTCGAACGCTTTTAATTCATCGCGTAAATCATGCAACACGAACTCAAAATTCCGCGACTTAATTAAACCCGTAATTCCAAAATAATTGTTCCCCATTAAAAATGCATTTCAACAGAAAAATGTCTACAAATGACCCGAGCGAGTCGTGAGAATCGCGCGAAAAATTGCCGAATTAACGACGGGTTTTCAGGAAAATTATTTTATCTACGTAATTAACTTTTACTTCGCGTGTAACCAGGGAGTATATCTTATCCAATGTATCATTTGATAACGCGGTAAATTTGTAATCTGATTATACGCTGGATTTTTCAACTCGATCGTGAAGAAAAGTAAAAGCGTTCAACGCAAAAAAAAACGCCGGGCATTCTTTATTACGCAATCTGTATACTTCAAAACAATAAAATCATATGAATGAATGCTTTTTGTCTGCCATTTTATCATGCTTCCTGACAGTTATAACTCGTGCCTTTGTTTTACGAGCACCTCGTTCGCGATTTGGAAAAGTAACATTTCCCCAAGACAAAATAACATTCAACACCGAAACATCTGTTGGGTATTACCATAAAGCTTTAGAGCGTTTCAGGGGCATTTTTATGGACAAAGAAATTAAAATATGGGTATGAAGGCGTATTAAACAACCGAGAATATGTTTATAATCTCGACGTAAATAACTGGTATTAAGGGAAACTTCTCTGTGTTAAATCTTACTCTACTATCTGGATGAACACATCGCTTCGGGTCTTGATCTTTATGGAGTAGAGTCTCGCATTCTGTAGAGAATCTTTGATACATACTAAGAGGGTTCATTCTCTGAGAAAACGAAATCGTAGCTAGAGAGATGCAAATTGTAATAAACAATTCAATCCACGATTTATCTTATATTGTAAAACGTGCGGTTTCATGTTGTGAAATTACCTAAAAATGATTATTATCTGAATGAAAAAAAACCAATACAAGAGTATCAAATATGTCGCTTGGTTTGTAATTCACATCGCAAATCGTGCGATATCATTACTATTCTACCCATATGAAATTCGTAACTTGTAATCGATCATTTTTCACGTTTGCAGAATGCTTGTATTATTTCATGATACGATGAAATGATAACAAATGATACAAAATAGAGAGGAATTGGAAGAAATCAAATATGAAAATCCAATTTCCAAACCGATAGGAAATTGATTGAAACAGAAATTTGTCGACTCGATTGTTTCCCACTATAAAATTTTTTTACTTCATTAACTTTGTCAGTATTTTTCGAAATATATCAGGAACAGACTTTTTTCAAAATAAAATTCAACTGTACTTAAAATTGTGAATAAAGTAATTTAATAGTTTCTGAATTCTCGTCCACGAAATATAGCGTGTAAAGATAAAAAGTACAATTACTTTCTACTCGGGAAAATATTTTGTTAAACCTACAAAACTTTGTTAAACCGACAATTTCGTATCTCAATTTTAAATGAACGAAATCAAAGTATACGCGACATTTCAGCCGATGTTACAAAACTTTCCTCAAATTTCCGAATGGATTTATTTGCTAAGAAAACTCCGTTTCAGATTAGCAACTTTTCGATACAAGTGAAAGCCTTCTCCGTAGTACAATTTTTGCACAAAGTTTAGTAAGAAGCTTTCTCTCTTCGATCCAGAAAAAAAACATTATCCTATCGCGATGCGTGATGAAGAGTGGTTTGAAGTTATGACGTCTACGTGAGCGACGAAGTGCGAATCTCCGTCATTACGATCTGTGGGACGTGAGCAAGTTGTGACGAAAAAGGGCTAACAGAAAAATATCGAAAAATATTATCATGCGAGAGCCGAGAGCGTCTTTCTTCATTCCGTTATATTCCCTCGATATTTCATAGCGAATTCCTGCATTTTTCTCATACACAAAGACTCGCCGAACCGCAAAACATCGAGTCCCAATCAACGATTTAATAACTAAATCATCAATCATAAACTCGAAGCTCCGGTAATTAAAGTATGAAAAAAGAACGAAAGTTGCCACGTCGGTAAAATACTGCAACGAGTCATGCGAACGAATGCAATTAATTTTTTAATCGACATCGCGGAAAAGAATTTGCATTCGCGGAGTAAAAAAATGCCATTGCTTTCCTTTTTTTCAAGGTCGGGAAAAGACGTCCTTTCCAAGGGCGAAAATTTCCGCTTCTTTCACTCGATTCCGCATTTATTTCGAGGCGCATTTTCGAGCATAAATATTCATGCCAGCGCGGAGATCGTAAATAGCCGTGGAATCGAAACTCGAGTTGTCCGAATAATTAGCGTGCATGCGATGAAGTGATCTGTGTTTTTAACATAGACCTTGTCCCGCGATCCGCTGCATTATTCCAAAGAAACCCAAGCCGCACATTGGAGAGCGAGCAATGCGGTCGTAGGAAGCCTGAAATTGCTTACGGTCACGCCAACTTGCTCTCTCTTTCGGCGCTTTCTTTCCCCCTCGACTCATTTCAAGAGTCCTTTTTTCGCGCTTTCACAGAAACGACCCTGATTCACAATATCGCGATTTCCTTGTCAATCACGCGCGACAAGACTTTTTTTTCTAAACCGAGGAAACTTTTCAAGTACGAATCACGCTCGGCAAAGCCCGCATCAGATCCACGTAAACTTTTTTACCCGATCTAATCAACGTTATCACTGCAATTACCTGAATTAACGTAACAAATGATTTTGGGGTAATTTTTCCGAGAAACGTTTGCTTAATTTATACTTATTTCACGTTTGATACGGTAATTACGTGGCCGCCTTATCGGCTTATCCGCGAATAATTCAATTAAAGAGTCCGGCGACTTGAGACGCCGTCAACGCGTGGCGTGCTCCCCCGAGCATTAATGAGAAGCTTGATTTAATCACTCGTTGTATATAAGCTCCTCGGCACTCGCTGGCACAGTTTCTTCCAAGGTTCCAAACCGAGGGTATATCATTTAATTTCAAAATAGGTATGTGTCCAGGTCACGAAACGCGATCTCGCGTGCCTGAACGCGGAAATTTCAAGTCGCCAAAAAAGGCTAAACCGAAAGCGCAAAAACGTCGCGATTTACTCGTGGGGCGAAAACGTTCATTTCGAATTGCAACTTGCCACATTCCCGTCGCGAAAAAGAGCGTGGGAATCCGAGCTTTCGAACGCCCCGTGTGATCGGTAAGCCGTGACTTCCCTTGATCTTATCGATCAATTCGGAGGATAATACACTCCGTTTAATTGTGCGGAGTGTGAAAATGTGAAGTCGAGTGTCTACGGGAGAAGAGCGATACATCACAGCGCCCCGGTCCGCCGTCATTAACTAATGCCGTTTTCATTGATTACTGCCTACGCGAAATTGCCAATCCATCCGAATCGCTTCCTCGTCTCTCGCTCGGAATTCACAAAATTCTTTCAATTTTCAGTAAAACATTTGCTCACTTCAGTAAAAAAAAAACACGTTTCTCTTCGTTCGTGGGCTTTAGACTCTTGCGAGCGCTCGAAAAATCGATTGAAATTCAAATCAGGCTCAATGATATCGTAACTTTGTCCCGGGAGAAAGAAAAATAGCGTGGAACGAAGGGCTGTTTTTTCGCTTTCGGGGAATGCTCGCCCGTCAATCCATCACTTGCGGGCTCGTCAAAGTAGCTTTAATTAGCTAATTCTGTTTTCATTCGATTCGTCCTCGGCGTGTTTGAACTGTCGTGCCGAAGCTGGCCAACGGACCATAACAAAATCGATATCGTTCGTTCATTCGATACCCACTCAAACCCCTCAGCTTCCTTTGGGCTAAACGTCCGATAATTTTTTCAGCCCGTTATCGATGCAGTTCAGGAACGCTTGATACGTTTAAAAACGACGTTTCTTGTCACTTGGACATTGTTCCCGTTCGCTTTTTAGACTCATTCGTTCGATGTCCATCCTCGGTTGAGCGAGTAGTCCCAATCACGAGATAAGGTCACTTACAAAAGGACAATTAAACATTGCTTCGAAGCACAATTAATTCCAAATTGCAGCCTTTCAATAACAAAAACGCTCGACTTGAAAAAGCTCAAAATTATTCCAATATGTTCGCAAGAAAAAAGTATGATAGCAATTTTTGTGTCCTTGTTGATTGCATTAAAAACGGCCTCTGAACTTCACGTAAAAATTACGGGAAAAATCTCTTTTTAAAGTAAAATAGGCATTCCCGGCACCGCTGAACGTATTTTATCGGCAGTTTGGATACGATGCAAATTAGAATGCGCTTTTCGCGAAAGTACTACTCGGGTGCGAGAATTAAGCACTCGGAAATATTAATGAGCGTTGTAAATACGAATGGGGGATTTAAGGAGCGCAGATTGTACTTGGCAAATTGATAACAAATCTTGTGACAAGCGGTCGATACAAGCGCGGCGAACCGATGGGGGAATTCATCAAGAACGGTGATTAATTCGCGAAAGATTCCGAGTACTTCCTCGTGTTCGCGATCGATACTCCAATCGAACGACGGAGCTGTTTGAAACTACTTAATTAATTGATGCATGAACTTCCAAGTTACATTGTTTTTCCGGGACGAACACGAGCTCGAACGAATTTTCAAAATGAAAATACCGTGTTTCTCGTTCGTTGCAGAGTGTGGTTTTACCGACATTTAAATACAATTTACATTGATTTCTTTATAACGCGGTTGAAGCAGACGAGCACTGCACAATGGAGACGTAACGAAATGTTGGACATTAAAAACATGTAGCTGAAAGGACGGAGCGAGAATCGGAGAAAGACGGAGCGGAAATCTCCATTTCCTTATTGGATTTTCGTATAAAGAATAATTGAAAAATGCATGTAACCGAAATCGCTTTTGAACGAAGTCAAGAAACGAGAATTAAACTTTCCGCGACTCTCTCGAACCTGCGTGTCTACTTTGTGGAATCTTCGCATACAAATCGCGAGCACGTTCAACGATAAAGACCCAAGAACTGCGTAAGGAAATCTCGGAAATTCTGGGCGCAAGATGTTTCTGAAAGTTTCGATCGCGGAATCTGAAAATTTAATTACAGGTAGCCGAACGTGCGCGCTTGCAATCATGCAAAATACGTCGCCGTTATGCCATCGCAAACTTGTACGTCTGCCAAAGAAAAGAATCGGTTTAAATCCCGCAATGAAATTTCAATGTCAAACAAACATGAATATTTCATCATTGTGATTTCTATTTTTTTAATACTATACTCGAAACAAATTCAACGTTATAGACAGTGCCTTTTTATCAACGCGCAAGGAAGAAAAATATAAAAACCGTCGTAATATCGCGGAAAATAAAAGAATTTTATCCATATCGTTTCAAGTAGATCTTTCTAAAAATAGTCAGACACGATCACTGCAGCGTCCGACTACAGCGAGCAGAATCTACTTACGCAGAAAACGCATCGGAAAAAATATATTTTCCACAATGTTCTCCCTACTTAAAGTTCCGCTAACCCAAACGGAAATGAAATTTCATAAAGGTTCCGGTTCTTTACGATTTCCCCGACGTTTCTATGTTCCCAAGCTCATAACTTCTCAATCCAATTCCACGTATCTTAATAACCTCACAAAAGAATTAAGCAAATGAATGAAAACTCACCAAAACGTAGACGGCGAAGGGCATGACGAGCACGGCGACGAGGAGATCCGCCAGGGCGAGGCTGACGATAAAGTAATTGGTGACGGACTGCAAAGAGCGTTCCCTGGCGACCGCGAGAATAACGAGGACGTTGCCGAAGAGCGTGAGACACGGCACGACCATGAATATCAGCGCCCACCAATTGTTCCCCTCGTTTTCGATGTCGAAAACCTCGCATTCCCCGATCCTCGAGCTGCCATTGAACGCAGCGCAACTCGCGTTAACGCTAAAATTCTGCGCTCCGTCGTAATACGAAGTCAAGTTCGCGAAGGCGCTGTAATTCCACTTGTTGGCGTAATCGTTGAGATCGTCGAAGAGAAAAAGATCGGAGATGACGGTGTAGTTGTCTGTTGTGACCACCGTGGAAACCGTCGAGTTCCAGGACTCGTTGAACCAGCCGAGCTCGAAACTGGAGTTCACGAGGCCGATTCTTCCCTTTGCCGATTCGTTGAACCGCGTGACGTTCTCGCTAATTAGACCGGAATACGAGCCATTCAGGCCGAGTTCCATGTTTTTTTTTCAGCAGCGGGTTTCACGAGCTGCGATGCTTCGGGCCCTTTGGCATCTTCGCCGTGTCGCGTGACGCGCTCTCGGTTCGTTTTGCCATCCTCGCTTCGCGTTTGATTGATGGGCTCTGAAACACAAAAGTTCCAGCTTTTATTTCCTCTTTTTCCGGTATTCCAAGCGCCTATTCTACGAGGGGAAACGCTTGAATCGCCCGATATAATGCTAGATCCGGGCGACTTTTCTCGAACATAATGAGATTCCTCGCACAATGCGATATCTTGCACTCCGCCCGAACGCTCCCGCGTAATTCACGGCGCGAAATACGGATAATTAAACCAGGTTTTTTCAACTTTCCCACTTTCCCCGCTTTGAATAACAAAGAGCGAATCGAAGAGTAAATTTTCCCGCCCGGGAACAAAGCACGAAGCGAAACAGAGACGTCTTTATTCGTTTCGCGTTCACACCAAACGGACTTAAATATGCAATTTGCGCATTTGTACGTGGCTCGCGGCGTTTAAATACAAGGTTTCCAAGTGCCTTGAGCTTTTTTACTCCCCAAAGTCTCGCTGCGATAACTCCGTAATTGTCAAAGCGTAGATTCGCGCGCTGGGCGCTAGTGGGTTCGCTTTTACGTTAAGCCATCCGCGCTTTCGTAAAGTCCCGTTGGGACCACCAGAATTCTATATAAGATAACGGATCTACTTGGCTCTAATTAAAATAAGTATCCCGGGAGCCGTGCTATTACGCCAAATATTTGACTTGAATTCCCAATGAACGTCGTATTATCTCGGAGAAGCATCGATAACTTGTTCCGAACGGAATTTGCGCAACGGATTCTTGAAGAATTGAATTAAAGAAACGGCGATCATTTTTGCCGGAAAAAGAAAAGTTTATTAGACGATAAAAAAGACGGAGAAAAGGATTCTTCCGCTTCTGCGTGTATAATATATTCTAATTCGGGCGAGATTTATTTAATTCCACGAGATTTTCATCGATCACGCGGCTTTTCGTACACGTGAAACTGAAAGCGCGAGAAAAGTAAATCCCGGGACTTTCAAAAATTGTTTCGTATGCGCATACATATTTTGAACGTAAGGAAAATCCCCCGAGTCGTTTCGAGGGAAAATTCACGGTAAACTCGCGAATTTATAATGCTTTTGCCAGCGCGAAACGCAATGACTTCTGAATAAAAATTCATCGCGAACCGACCGAGCTTTAACGAGCTTTACATTGAACTGAATTTCGCTGTTTTGGTAATATTGCGATTTCGTTGAAGGGAAAACAGCAGTTTTTCACGAGATTTCGATAGCTCGGAATCGATAGCCGGGAAAATGCACACTCTTTTCCTCGAAAGGTTGGAATAAAAACGTGATCGAAACGGTATTATTACGCGTAATCCGCAAATTTCCTCTCTTTTTCTCCCGGAATCAACATGTGACGTTTAAAGTACCAGAAACGCGCGGTGCATCATCCCTAATATTCCAAATGATAAGTGTATCTATGTAAATGTTGAGCCATAAAAGCATTGTTTTCCAGGCCGCGCAATTTATGAATAAACCACTCGTAATATCCCTTGAATTGTTTACACAATCCTCGTTTTTCGGCGCACAGGAAAACAACAAGCGCATAAAAGCCTGAGCCCGAAAATAATAAAAAAAACCATGAAAAATGACAGACGTGCGATGCCAGATGGAAGAAATTTATTTATTTTAATCTTATTCCTGGCGCGGGTGGTAAAAGTTTACGAGCGTCTAGCAGCGTTTACTCATTGCGACGTGGAAAGTTCTCGGGGACCTCGTTCGGGAAATATGTAACGGCGCATTTCTAAAATTTCCGAGAAAGACAAAAGCTTCCGTCATATACTGTGGCGCACCAGGGGGACGAGAGAGATATCATTTTCCCGTTCGTTATTTTCGCCGCGGCGGAGCCGGGAGATGCTCTTTGTCGAGATAATGCAGAGGATTTTCACAGAGATTAATTAAAAAAGCAATGCTACAAAGGGACTCGAGTTCGCCTTTCGAACTGTCCATCGTTTTTCGCGCCAGGTTAAATTACCACTCAACATCGCCAGTTTTATATTCCGAGGGAGAAAAAAGCCGGCGATCGGATTTCGAAACACTGAAAATTACAAAACCTGGCAGCGCACTCAAGTTTGAATTATTATGTTTTACATTTTGATACCAATGCGCGGGCCGGGTCTCGTAAATATAAACCCGAGTCAGCTTTCCAATAGTGTACCGACTACATATATTTCACTCGAACGATAATACAGCTACTGCGAAACTTTTATAATAAAAGTAGCGTTATAGGTTTGCGAAATGTCTCCGCGTATCAGTCTCTTGAGATGTGAGTCCTACGTTGTCCGCTTGCGAGAGCGTACAAGCTCTGCCCACGACGTCGATGAGAGGGAAAGAGATGAACACAATTTATAACGAGCGACTCATTATTAACGCGGCAGTGGAAGGCCAGAAGAAGAGGGCCAAAGTGCACCAAAACTGACAGAACCGAGCTCTAGAAACTACTGTTTCCATATTTAGGCATGTTTCTATAATGATTAGATTCGATGTTTAGTTTTCAATCATTCATATTTTGGTTTATATTACGTGGCTACGTTAACCCGGACGTAACAGTAAGATAAAGTCACATTTCCAACGCAGTAACAGCCTTGAAAAGAATGCCAGAAACACGGCTCCTCGCTACTTTGCACTCTCCTTTTTATCCCATTTTTCATGAGTTCGGTTCAGTGACGCGAATGCAGCTTTCACCACGTACTTTTCGACGCAACAAATCCCTTACTTTTCGTCTAATTATACGATCGACAAGTAGAAATCCGAATCCGAAATAAATCGATGTGTTAATGAAAAATTAAGTGGTCTACGAAAACGAAGAAAATTGCATATAAAGCAATATTTAAAGCTCTTGTTCAAAGCTCTCGAGTCTCTCTTGAATCGCTCAAGAAGACTCGCGGAATCTGTCGAATAAATGAAGCCATGTCCATAAATCCAAGATACTCGTTGCATCTTTTGACGTTAGCTCGAGAACCTTACTTAACTGCGATTCAAACCACGTTAACCATTACAGGCTCAAACTTAGTTACTCCGCCGCCTCAAACCTCAGGAGAACTGACAAACATCCACCGTAACGTTCCACCAAAGCCTTTGTCGGGAAGGCATATTGACAAGAACTTGCCGATGCAGAAAATGTCGTAAAGCCTTCGAGTAACTTTTCGTAACAGTAGAATTTTCATCGGGAGACGCGCATAAAATTGCCCAAGCTTGTGTATCATTATCGTGCCTTCATTACATCGATGTGTAAACAATGCGAGAACGTTTTCAAGGTTTAATGACCAGCTTAATTAGACCTAATAAGATAGCATCTAATTAGATTCGAACTCTGCTCGTCTTTGTTGGTAGCGTCAGGAGTTCATCAGCCTTGATAAAATTGTTTCCGCAGCGAGATTATCATAGCGGTCAGGTGACCTAATATCGCAGAGGGTTTCAGCTTGTTTCCAAATTGCATAAATCGACGGAGTTCTGCGAAGTTAACGAATAGACATATTAGATTCGGCGAAGCCGCGCAAGAGCAAAACAATGTCGTGTATAAATGGCAAGAACGCGGTTGGGGTTGTTTCCCAGGTCGAGCGACAATTGCTCCAGGGAAAGTGACTCATGGTAAGTATCAGTTTGCGTCATGCCGCTTGTCATGTTGCGCGAATGCGGTTTCTCAGCCATGCGACGCTGTGATTTTACCTTGATTTCTCTTATTGCAAATAAACGATTCGCTCTTGATGATTTCTTTCGATCAAAAATTGCTTCCAGTTGCATCAAAGTACGGATATTTATTTCGACGTCGCAATAATCACTTGCGAATTTAAATAATTCGTTACACTTTTTTCCCGAAAAAACTTCCGCAAACTGTTCGCTTGAAGAGGTCCATAAAATTTGGTGAAACTTTGAAGCGATTGTCTATTTTGGCGTTTCATGATTTTCCGACATTCAAACTCGAAAATGAGAAAGCTTCTATGAAATTAGGAACGATGAAAGGCACTAAAAAACCTTCAAAAACCCCTGGATCATACGTGAATTGGAAAAAATATTTGAAAAGCAACATAATTAATTAAATTTAGTATGCCAGCATAATTCATTTAACAATATCTTCTTCTTCACGAAAAAATAGGGTGCTTAGGGTTCAAATCCATGAGGAGCCCTTTTTTTCTCGGTCAGAAACCGGACTTGCTATTGTTTGATAAATTATGCTGGCATATTAAATAAAATTGATGATCTTGCATCATAAATATTTTTTCCAATTCCCCCTTGCATTTGGCGGCCAGACCAAGAAGAATTTAAGTGTGGAATCGCGCTCCATTAATTAAAGATGTAACTGACGCAAAGAATTATGAACGACCTCGAAAGACGAATTAACCCGGAAAAAATCTCCGAAACGAAAAGTAGTTCTTGGAAAACGTGAATCTCACAAATAAGATATGACTCGGATTAATCGAGGTAACACTTGTGTAATTAAATACGTATAATTAGAAAGAAAGTAAACTAATGACGGCTTTCGCTCCTCCTCGCACTTTGAAATATCGTTTATTTTTTTCGTTACCTGAAAAACCATCGTAAATCTCTCATTCCAGAAAAGATTTTGCTCATTCAAAACGTGGGAATCGCCACATCTAGAGTTTATTACAGATGGTTTACTATATAATTCAACCCAAGCACCATAAGTAATACACAGAGCCATGGATACATTAGTTACCCCGGGCTTTGAGGGTCAGATTTAAAAATTAACCCCCGCACCTTTTTAAGCACTTAGTACTTGGATCATAGCGAAGCGCGGAAAAGTTGTTGAAGAGAAATTTCGTGAATAAATCACAAGCCGCGAAACTGCGGAAAGGACGACGAACAAATGCTACATTTCGGAAAAGAGAAGGGCTTTATTTCGCTAATAATTCACGGGTGAAGGTACAACAGTTATAACACGAGTTTCCTTTACGTTTGAGATCTTATCCTTCATTAAAAGAACATTCGGAAAAGTAGTTTGTACTTTTAGCAAAATTGAGCTGGAATATTTAACTCGACAGAAAACATTTGAAACTCAAAATTTAAAATATTTATCGCCCGTTCTAGTCTTTGAAGAATTTACTCTCGCATTGAGTAAGATGGGATCCGGCTCGAAGGACCAGTCACTGAAAAGTACGTTTTTATCCTAAAAACTTTTGAATAATAAAACCCCGAGGTAAAAGCTTCAATTATTTTATGCTTTCGAAGACTTTTTTAGATACGGAATCTCAAACAATTCCGAAAAATTGGATGAAAGCTCGACGAGCTCCGTTTGAATGTTTTAAAGATCACGAGAGGATAATTTCAGCAGTCAAATTTATTTCGTTGTAGGGCACTGATTTTATGATAAATCGCGGCACCGTAAATCGGGCCATTAACCCGATTCGTTTATCCACGGACGTGAGCAATTGTTCAAAAAATATAGCCGTAATCGAGTACACATGAAACAACGTCGATCCTTGAAAACGAAACGAGTGACAGTACTAACTCTTCGAGATTATTGTAATAAAATATTGACCCGAGTTGAAACCGCCATTTGCAAATTACGAAATTCAATTCTGCGAGATTTACGGCGTCGTTTCACGTGCCGCAAAATTTCTGGACGAGTGTATTTCCGAAAACTACTTCGAGGAAGGGGAAGGGTCGTAAAAAAGAAGCTTTCGTTTCGTGCCGGAAGGTCCATTCATCGTAAACAATACAAGCCTTGTAAAATGAAATGGATAAAATTTTTTCATCGCGGTCCGCGAAACTGCGCCCGTTTATAAGCAAATGATGCCAATTCGTTTCGAGTAAAAATGATACACGAGCCATTACTTCGATAACAAGAGATTCCGTTTTTAATAGTGAGAACGATTTTGAATTTTCAAGGGAGAAGAGCGACCTAGATAATTAAATAAAACGCCCCGAAGAATAATTACATCGTGAACAATTTTTCCGTAATTAAAAACTTCGCTAATTACAAAATTCGTAAAATTAAGCGGATCGTGTTTTGAAACATCATTTTCTCGTAATATTGACAAAATTATTCTTAAATTGATTTTGTGTCAATTTGAAACATTAAAATTGAATGCAATTGTGACAATTGAATTCACAACGGATACAAATATTTTGGTAACTTTTGGCTGTAAGCGCTCTCGAATTTTCGAATCTGAGATAGTGCTAAAGGCCGAATTCGATCACGCCTTAATTATAAACAGCGCGGTCGACTTAGCAATTCAAATAGTCGAAGCCTGCAGGTTGCACCCTCGGCTTTAGCCCGCCAAAGGCACGATTATTGTGCGATTCGAACAGCGCGGTATATTTTAATTGCTACTTGGGCAATGGAAATTCATTTAATATTTCCAGCCGGTAAAAAATCCGTCCGTTGTCGAGTGAATACGATTATGAAAAGTACTTTCAGCTCGCGGAAAATGCATTATTTACTCGACGATTCAAATTCAATTTGTTCTGGGCAGTTAAAAGGATTAATTTTAAAACGCGAATTCGATTGCGCTTCGCCGCGTTATTTTCGCATTGTGTTTCTCGTACCAATGATCCTTTGATCAGATTTCGTTCCATGTTTCTACACTTTTTTCATACGCCGGGAAAAAAAATTAGCTCCCGCAGAATGTAATTCCTCACCTTAGGCCGTAACGTCGAAGTTTTCGGAATCCGTAATCAAAAAAAAGTCCGAGACATAAAGAACGGACTAGACCAAAAAAAAGAGAAGACTTCCAAACAAGCGGCTCGCGCGAAATTACGTTTCGAGCGGGAGGGAAAAAAAAACTTTTTCCAGCGCGCTCACGATCGACGAGGGACGAATTTCAGCGCTAGGAAACGAATTTAATTGAGCGCGCAAAACATATTCGGCTCGCAACAATTCGTCCCTGCTCGACTTTCAACCCCGGCGTTTCTCAACGAAATTCAATATCAGTCGCAAACATTCCTCCCTTCAAAAAGTTGGCAAAGGACGGGCATCGGAACTTACTGGACGCGGAATTCCAGCTGACATTCCATTCGCAGTGCGAAACGGGTTGCGCAGCTTTCGGCGTGTTTCTTAATTAATGCGCCTCGCTAATGCTCTCGCATCCCCATCGGACAGATCGATCCATCGGGCCTTGAAAATAAGGCTGCTGCGAGATGACGATCCGCGATTCTTAACCGGCGTTTCCTCCATAACACTCAACCCCACGCTGTCCACCCGTAATGAAATTCTTATCGAGCGATCGATCACGAAACGACGAAACCCCGAGAAATGCTTCGATCCTCGTTGGCTCTATTTCTTCATCTCGCTCTCGGGGATGATAGACATCTCAGTACGCCAGTCGAAAGACGCCGCGAGAGTCGATCACTTTAAGCCACGCCATTCACCGGCGAAAATTGACTCAATATTTTCAAGACGAGAGATCCGAGAGCCACTTCCGTGGCTCGCATTGTGAGCTGAGTTTCCCATTAAATCCGAGCCGGATAAGAGCAATCCCCGTCTCAAGTGCGCCCGTTCACTGACCGTTTACAGGACATTCACTTCGACATTGACTATGCCTAAAATCCGCACGCTTTGCGACAACAAAGTATGTTCCCCTTGTTTTTTTTTTCAATGGAATTTCTCGCCGTGCAGTTTCCGCGGTTTCACATGCGGCGCTTTCATTTTTCGGAAATCCCAGCTCTAGGAGCTCGCCGGTGAACGAACGCCGAGCGACTGGCGGTCTGGCCGCCTTTCCACGCGACGTATCCCGAAGCTGCTTCGCGCAAGTGAGATAGAGGCTCACCGGAAGAGGGCTGGAAATGAAGCGAAAGCGGAGGGACGGAAGAGAACTGGGCGGAGAGAGAGATGGGTAAAAAAGCAGGAAGAGGGCGATAAAATAAAAGAAACAGGAATGGGAAAGAAGGTGGGTGTCGTATACTATATAAACCAACCCTCCCGCTAACCAAGCCCCAGCCTCTCGTCGTTGCATCCTTCTTTGCGAGAGAAACGGACTCGCGGAAGCAAGACAGAGATGTTTGTCCGCGCAGGCTCCGCCGTGTCTAGTGAGTTACCGAGCTGACCTATTCGCTTTCTTGGCTGGACTTGTTGATACGTGTGACAATGATAGTTACTGCCGAGACGCTAATGAGAACCATCGACTGGGCTGGTGGGAAAGTGCGTGCTCCGCGGAATGCGAATGACTCTTTTTTCTCGAATCGTGTAATTGAAAGTGTTGAACCGAATTTGGCTTGTTTGGAATCCGGTTCAAAATTGTCAAACGGCGAGTTTTTATTCGATGCGAAACGAAGTTAAAAATAGACCAGTAAATAAAGCAAAAAAGCTGACGATTTTGCATGTTTCGTGTTTTACTTTTGACATTTCACACGCCGTAACGACGCTTTTTCGATGGGAAATAGAGATTCAATTTCGTTTTGCATTTATTTGCTTGATTCGACCTTTTTTCGAAAAGGAAGTTTTGTAATGTCCCGCTTCACGTTTTCTTCTTCGAAGAGTTCTTTTAACGGGGAAAATGACAATCCTTTCTGCGACTTGTTCTGGTTTTATCTCTGCTCTTCGATCGGAAGCTGTACCCTATTTTCACCTTCATCGCGAATCAAATTTCCGGCAAAAACAATCCGGCAAAAACATGAAAAAGTGAACTTTTTCCATGCGAAATAATTATAAAAATCCGAGGTCCTAAACACCGAATTGAATTCCATAAAATGATGAACAAATAAAATCAAAGATCGTAAAATTACGACGTAACTTTGGAAACAATTCTACGCGGAAAGAACAATTAATTTCTGTCCATCATAATGATTCATTACTACAGCGCACTGAGGAAAACTCAAAATCAGGGAAACATATTATGTTACTTTTAGATGACAGGTCTATTTCAAAACTGTCAACACTGAAAATATCATTATTTCCGTCGCAATGATTTCCCGACTTTGTTGGAACTTGATATTTTTTCTTTCTTTCTCCAAAAATGTTTCCGAAATGTGGAAAATTTGGCTTGGATGTAAAATTCCATCGAATAACGTTCGCGAAGCACTCGGCGATTTGAAGGTGGAAGGATACTGACCTATCTGACATGAGGTTTTAAGGGAACGCACTCCATTAGGGTTGTAGGTCAATAATGGCCAATGGGTCAGTACCACGCATTCTATCCCCTTGCAAACTTGCGGGATTATTGGGAATCGATAGACGAGGGCAGGGAGAATAATATTCAAAATTCGAAGCGCGTTATTACCTCGATTACGCTATTTCTTTCCCTGAATGTTCTTCCAATTGATTATTCCCGGGAACTTTCGGGGATTTAATATCGAGCCGGAGAATTTTGATTTGCAAATCCGATTGAAAATGTAATTGCCGTATGATGAATAATAAAATGCTTCCGCATTTTACTGAGCAGGTTAACTGTTCCGGGGCGACATAATGAGCTCGTAATTGGTCATCAATCATCGCTTCAGGAAAATTCAGGAATAAGGAGATCATTCATCATCGTTCGCAAACTCCGTCTGATGGGGCCAATTATTACGAAGTTCTGGTAAAAATGGTTTCTCAAAATCGATCTTATTGCACGATACATTAATTCGAAACTGACACTTATTATTCTGAAATGTGAATTTACGCGTGGAAGAAGTTCGCGAAGAAAAGAAAAATTCCGCCGTCAAACTCTTCCCAACTTTTCTCTTTCAATTCGAAAATTAATAAATTCCCGATACCGTATCATCGTTTCTTCGTCAACTTTGTTGGCGGAATTTATCGCGCAGAAAATAACTTCCCCTTTCTGCGCCGCTAACGACCGAAGCTTGGTTGTGTATTTGAGAAAGCTCGCTTCTGTTCTTTTCTTTGTGGAAATTAGGGGAGATGGAACATGCACTTCGGGCGCTGTACGAGATGTATACGCGCTACAATTAAGGCGGTACGCGCATAAGATGAACGTGACGTAACATTGAGTAAGCGGTCTCGAGAATCGAAGAGGATAATTATTCTCAAAGAGCCGTGCACTTCAACACCGAAGCCCGACACGGTTACGCCGGGGACTTTCATCGATGTCGCTTGAAATTATCTCTCGCGAAATTTTTAACTTTCCATAAAACATTTCAAGTTTAACATTTTACGGTAAATTATTTTACTCCTACCGGCTGAAAAATAGATATTATTCTCGTGCTTTTGGCGCTTAAAATGTAACTTCTTCAAGGGCTGAAATAATAATTTTACGGTACAGAAACGAGGTTGGGTTTTCTGCAGTTCGAGGCAGCAATAAAGATTCATTTACCAGATACGAGGCTCTGCAGAAAATATCTTTCCAAAGCCATTTTATTGTCATTACTTCAAAAACAGATCCGCAATTGAGATAAAGTTAATTAATTTCACTTTGACGGCATTAAACTTCGAAAGCGAAGTCTCCCTTTCGTAAGCTCGTAAAATCTCGATGTGATAAAGTTTTTGGATGCAAAAGTTTTGCGGGAATTGACGGACGTCATAGCCTGGAAAGTCCGAGTATCAAGAAGTTTATAAATTGTTTATTTCTTGCATGCGCGGCGATAACTAAATTAGGTCACTCTATTCCGATGAATTATGCGTCGTCCCTTCAGCCCATCGATGTAAATAATTCGTTGTTTCTGAACTAAAAAATTGAAAGGAAGTATCGAACCCACTTTTTAAATTTGAACTTTACGAAACTACCGATCGCGGTGAAATCAAAATAGAAACCCAATGAACATGAAAAATTGATTAAAAAATGCAGAGGTATCTTGTTCTCCGAATTTAATTCCACAGTTTTCAAATTAAATTACGTCGCCCCATTTTCTCATCCCCCCAAATTTCGATGTATTCTTCGTCGACTAAGCCAGAGAAATTCGGGAGCAAATATCAAGTCGAGCTAAGTAACTAAAACGATCATTCCCCGATAATAGCCGATGAGCATATATCAAAATTCGAGAATGCCCCGATCGCATTAATCCGACTTGGCCATAAGTTACCATTTTACAAGGATCGTTAATCGGCCAAACGAGGTAGTAGCAAGGTGTGCTTTTAAGGGTTGCGCATGAGCGCGACGACGGCGCTATCGAGTGGCTACTACATAACGCGTCTGAACACAGGCCGTTTTTTCTACCTAGGACTCCCGCATCTGCTATCTCGGAGTCGCTTTTTAAAACGCGCTTTACCTTCGACACAGTTTCTCGTCACGGGTAACGCTCTCCTTACCATTTTGGAATACCACTTATTGCGCGCAAGAATTTACGAGCCCCCGCAAGTTCACGGCATTATGCGCTGCGTGGCGTATATATGTATGGGTCATTCCATCCAAAATTTACAATTCAAAATTTTTTTTCCGTGAAACGTTTTTTTTTTTCGTTCTTTAATCTAAAATATCGGACACGTATTTTTTTATTTTAATATGGTATCAAAAACTTTGGAGTTGTAAATTTTCAAACTTTTGACGTTCGGAAAAAGTACCTCTAAACATTTGCATGTACAGAGAAAAAAACTCGATTGAAAAAATAGTTAGCCCTAATAAAATTTGGGATTTTTTCTCAGCTTCCTTGTGGGGACTACGAAAAATCGATGTCACCTATTGTTTATAAAAAAATGTTACAATTTATTAAACAAATAATTTTTTTCAAATTTGGAACTGTTTTTTTAAAATTATTTTTGTTAAAAAATGTACTTTAGATACTTCAGTAACTACTGTATAAATTTGAGGATGGACCGTTGAAAACTGTGTCTAGAAAAAATTTGTGATCTTAAGTTTGCACGCTCGGAGCGCGCGCTCGCTGATACTCGCTTCAAAGATCATGTTTTATTACATTG